>JAURVB010010964.1:0-22603 GCA_033002965.1 Piper betle
ACGGTGGGCCCGTAGTATTTTTCTTTGTAAGAAATTGTTCTAAGAATTAAGATGCCTCTCACGTTGTACGAAAAACAAATTAGGCTATATTAAGACCTTTTGTTTTTATTGAGTTTGAAAATTGCTATGAAGGCATATATATTTTTTAATATTTTAATTATGTTCATGCTTGAAATAAAACGAAAGCATCTAAAATCTAATTTTCAATATAATATATCAAGCTTTTACCCAACCAAATAAAGTTAATCTTCGTTTCGTGCAAATCAAGCTTTTGAAAGTAAGAGTGTCGAGCAAAAAATCAGGCTTCATCAAACTATGAATAATAAAAAGAAGAGGCATGAAAAGAAAAGAATATTTTTTTCAACAACAAAAAATTTATAAATGATATGTTTAGTTGACATAAAAATTGTGTACATGAAAAAAAAATCACATGAAAGTAAAATAAAATAATATAAAAATTTTAAAAATTTCCCTTGTATATTAAGATAGTAAGAAAATAAGTTGAAAATAAAATATATTTTCTCATTTGCATTTTCCAACATTTTTCTTATTTCTTTTATTTTTTAAAAAATTACTTTATAAAATTTTACAAAGATTTATTTTGACTAAAAATAATATTTTCGTTGATTCAATTTTCGAGCATTCAAACATATGAAGATTTTTAACTTCTAAATTTTACATTTATTTTACATAATTTTAAGACAACAAAATATACCCGAAAGAATTATAACATATGTGGTTTTAAAAATTGGTGAATTGTGATTTCTACTTGCTAATTTTTTTCTCGAACTATAGATCATGTCCCATAAATACTATATGCCCCACTGATTTACCAACCCATAGAACCAAAGTACTCAGTTCCAAACTCAGAATTGTAACTAGACATTCGATATCTATATCTATATCTATATTATATATAATAATAGAACAATTTTTGACATGTGTCAGTTTTAATGAAAGATTAACAAATAGCTCAACATGATTAGTTATAATAGTAATAAAATCTTTAAAAATAATATTATATCTTATTAAGATATTTTGCCATCTCCATAAAATAAATTTTAATTTTTTAGAATCTTTCCAAATCCTACTAATTAATATTGTTATTTTCGGAGTTATTTAATTAAATAAATTACATAACATGATAAAGATGATCAAAAATCTTATCATTAAGAATTTATTTTGATAAACACAAAATCCTATTAATTTATATTGTTATTTTTAGAATTTTTTAACTAAAAAAATTACAAACATGATAAAGATGGAAAAAATAATCCTTTTGTTTTTTAAAATTTTGTTGATAATATTATTTTCAGAATTTTTAATTAATTAAATTAAAAATGTGATAAAGATGAAAAGGGTCGACATACAAAATTTTATTAATTAATGTTATATATTCGGAATTATTTAACTTAATAAATTATAAACACGATAAAGATGGAAATTTTATTCTTTTAGATTTGTACAAATCTTATTAATATTATTATTTTTGTGAAAACGTGTGTAAAATTTATTAAAAACATGACTAAAAGGGCCTGAATTGAAACTTTTAATGTCTATAAAGATGGAAAATTTATTAAAAACGTGACAAATATGAAAAAGGTTTGATAAACACAAAATCCTATTAATTAATATTATTATTTTCGGATTTATTTTTCATCATTATTGGATTTGTAATTTCATTAATTAAAATTTTTCAATAATAATAAACTTCTTTTGCCAAAGCTTACTATTATTATACTTAACTGGAATGTACTAACTTTTCATCTAATTAGAATATATCATTTTTTATGATTATAGTATAATATTTATAAAGTTTATAATTGAATCCTAATTTAACTAATATACAAACTTATATGAAAGAATATAGAAAAATCACAAACTATTAAATCGAGTTAGATTATATTTTAAGTTTGATTCATCTTTTTTAAAAGAAATAAAATCCAAAAAAAGTGAATCTTTTGAGTACGATTAATTCTAATTCTAAAAGTGGTATTAATATTTTTTCAAATGTATCAATTTTTAAATATAAAAATACTAAAAGTTTAAAATTGAACAGAGCCTTCACCACGCAACATGCCATGTGTGGGACCATTGAAAAATGGTTAAAATTTTGAAGTGAATATAGTTTTTTAAAATTAGCTATTTAAATAAGTATGATATAATATAAAAAATTATTTTAAATTAATATGATACAATTTAGTAAAAAATACTTGTAGTTTTGGTAGTAGATTAATACATAATATGAAAAGAAAATGACAATAGATAATTATAATTTATAAAACAAAAAAAGTTAAAAGATAAGATATTAATTATAAGAAATATCAATATATAAAAAAATTATGAAAATTTAAATCGAGTTAGATTCTATTTTAAAATTAATTTATACCAAAGCTTATAAAAAAATTATGTCATTTTAAATCGAATTAGATTGTATTTTAAGCAAATTCAAAATTTTTAAGATATATAAAATTCAAACAAAGGGAAACATTTTGAGTGGTGTTAATTAAAATTCTAATAATGATTTTATAATTATAATTTTAATATATTAATTTTTTAAAAGTAAAATAAAAGATATAAAATCAAATAGAATGCACATTACGCTACACACAAGAATATTTTGAAAAAATATAATGTAGAAAGTAATATATTTTCCAAAAAATATCTCTTTTAAAAGTATAATATAATACAATTGACTTTAATTAAATCTTAAGTATAATTTTAATTTAGTATGTTATATTTTAATAAACTATAAATTTAGATTTGGTAGCAAGTTGATATAATATTTAGAGAGTGAATCTAATAAAAACACGCTGGGCGGGAGGAGGGTGGTGGCCGGGGCCCCGGCTAGGGGCAGGGGGCGGCGCGGTGGCGGGTGGTGGTGTGGTGGGGCGGGGCGGTCGTGGGCTAGAGGGATGGGTTGGGCAAGCAGGTCCATCCTGAGGTGGGTGAGTAGAACGAACGAGAGCCGCTAGAAACACATCCCAGAAACATTGAGTGAGACCTCCTCGGTTGAAATTGGAAATGGGAATCAATCTTTATTTGCCACGCATAGGAAAGCTAGATGCTGTAAACAGAGTAACAAGGTTACTACAAAATTTTCTTCCATGATTTAAAAAGAGCAATCACTTCTTTCTTACGCGTTCTTTGACTGCTCTCTTTTAGCTGCCGTGTATACTTTACTCAGAGCCTTCTTCCCCATTTAGGACGCAAATGCTCAATATTCATGCTTCTGTCGGGTCATGATTTCCTCAATTAATATTATGAAAATGTATACATAGGCTTTACGACCAGACGTCGGCCAAGAGATCAACAAGTCATATAGCTTTTTTAAACTCCTGAGCTCGTCTTCACTCGAGGGAGTTGCATTTGTTTATTAGACTATGACCATCAACAAGGACAGGTGGTTGTTTTGTATTTTTATGTATGCTATAGTAAAAAAAATGGTGCTCAATTGCTCACTCATTTGAATCTCGGGTTTAAAAAATAGTTTGTACCAGGGTGTCAAATTTGGCTGCCAACAGTAGTGTGAATTTTGTATACTTTGAAGGTGGTCTGAATTGACACTCGTTGCATAGGCAACATCAGTCAATTGTTACGTCTGCAAGTACTCAAAGTTTTTTATGGAACAGAACCTGCAAATAAATTTATTTGACTTTTAGGCTGTATCTGTACATCAAAAAGTTAAGAAACTATTGAATTGACAAATACCCACAAGTTACTTCGGGAAAAAAATGACAATCAATTACTGGAATAGTTACTGGAGTCCGCCTGTAGTGAAACCCAGCGTCAAGGCAGTGATAACTTGTAAGTTGTAACAGTAACATGATGCCCTTAAAAAAACAGAAACATGATGAAATAGGAGTCATTACGGTTCTTGCCGAATATGACATCTTCGATAAGGCTTTGCATGCAAGGATGAAAGAACTAACCCTCAAAAAATAAAAAGAGTAAGAAGTGTCGCTTTGTTAGCAAGTATGAATGTGTGTTTCATACAAGTACTTGAATATATATGGACCTTACTGGCCGAGTATACATTTTCTCGTTCTCTTCTCGAGTATTTTCTTTGTTTTGTTCAATATGTAGGAGGTACCATTTACTTTTTTTTTCGTACTGATGGACACAAAACCTGTTGTTTTCTGTCTCTGGTCATAGTAAGCTCAAAGTAAACGTAGTTAGCCTTCTCCTCCTGGGTGAATTGCAACAGCATCCAAGCTAATAAACAAAAACGAGCTAAAACAAGTACCCTACGAAGCTTGGTCCTTTGCCTAGCTGTGGGTCTTCAAAACGAGGCACCCCTCCCCTTCCATCCTTATCCGCCAGGCAATTATTTGAGTTTCCAACAGTTTCAGTTTCAAAATTTGTGAATGGCTTCATAGGCATTCAGACCCCCCCATGCAAACTCTGCTCCACAAAGCTGTCACTCACCTTATACTCCACTCCTGCAATGGGCCATTCTATCCGCTACACCCAAAAGTTTAGCCAGTCAGAGTGGTGAGGATAGCCAACCATCTCGCATGTCTCGTAGGCTGGCTGTCCTTCGCCGTACCTCTTTTCTTTATCTCCATCTTCAATCACAACTCTCAACATAACAAGTATGATTACTCAGCTGTTCAGACAAGCAGATAATGAGAAATGAAGTACACGCATGCATGCCCAGATAATTAATATTTACAAATAGTTAGAAATTAGAATCTTGGAACTAACAGGAATCAGGTCTTTTGCAGCTACACTAAAATACCCAAAAACTGGGGCCAAAAGGTGCAACCAATCTTTGGCATGCATTGCAAGTCTGGCTGTCTGTGGATCACATTTGTTTCCTGTGCTCATCTAACCTTTGTACAATCAATGGACAAACACAGCCTACATATAATATATGCTAGCCAATGTTTTTCTCTTCGTTGGAGGTGTCGATGTCCCAGGCTTTGTATTTATCATGGCGGTTCTAAGTTCTAACTTCTAGTCTTTACAATGTTGGAGGTGTATCACATGCACCACCTTTCTCTTGTAAACTATGGGAAACCTGAAACATTTAATAACGATTTACCTCTTGCACTTGCGTTAGCTGCACTATAACTGCTCCAATTCATTTCATTCAAGGCTTTGTTCCTTCTTTATTCGGGAAGGTATATACATAGTGCAGCTTTCAATTCACGAGGAAAGATATACAATAGGGAGTATTGCCAAGAAATTCTCTTCCTTGCATCATTGTTGTTAATGATCATTCAACACTTTCACTTTCATTTATAACTCAATTTATTAATTTTTACATTTTCACTTGTACTCAACACGTGATTTGCATTGGTCAATAATTAAGTATATCGTACGTCTTTGTCCAATAGATGATATATCAAACTCGGGTACGTACTACCGGTAGGTGTACCGAAGTATGATAATTGAGTTTGCGTTAATCCAAATTCAAGAGGGAATATCATGCATCGTATGGCTACTTATGGAGCTTTCAATTGAATCACTGGTTTCCTGAGCTCAAAGGTGTGATATTGAATCCTCTCCCTTCTCCTTCTCCACATTCCCATGTCCCTTCTCTCCTTCCCCTTCCTTTCCTCCTCTCGCTGACACACTTTTTTTTTCTGGGTCGGCCATGAAATCATAGATTTCGATGTTTGAAGCTAGATAGAGATCAGTGGTGTCGCGATTCTTCTATTCCCTGCAACTATATCCTGTTTTCCGCTCCTTTGGTTCTTTCTTTTCTGAGTTGTTTGTTGGGCTTTTACGCAAGTCTATACATGTGGATACGGTATGGTGTATTACTGTTCAAGAGTGGTGATGGAAGGGGAAGGGATGGAGGAGGTGGACAGGAAAAATGAAGAGAACGGCTGGTTCTGCAGTTTCTGGTTGAAATTCACGTGGGTCTAAACTGTGACGCTTTACGGCTTTGAAGGCCGAGAACACCCGAGAAGAGCAATATATATATAATAAAAGCTTCTTTCTTTCTTTTGTTTTTTCCTTTTTGTTTTTTGATCTTGTCTTTGTTTTTGAGTTTGATTCATTCTAGCTGTCAAATAAATGCATGCAATCCAGTCCCGTGGGATTTGGATTTTTAAGTTTTCACAATCTGACTGCCTGCATGATGAGATTTAGTTGTCAAGAAGTTGTGCTGACACAGTAACTTAGGAGGCTCTTTCTCTGTACCACTTTACCTTCGCTTTGCTTCCTGGTGCTCTATGCATGTCCAGGAATCTTAGACCAGAAAAATGGCCGATTTGACGATTCTCAGTTACCAATGATTAGCTCTTTGAATCCATTTCTGCACAGTCTTTTCATGCCTTCAATGTTTTTCTGATTGCGTTGATTCAGGAAGAAGAAGAAAGATGAAGCAGAGTTAATGGTGTTCAAGAGATCCCATGGCCGTCTCCGGGCAATGCCGCAGTTCAATGCTTCCCATCGTCTTCTTCTACCTAGCCTACCTTGTGATGTCTGCGAATTCTACCGATTACGACTCTCTCCTTACTCTGAAATCCTCCATCGACCCGTCCAACGCCCTTCCATGGCCGAGGGGCTCCGATGTCTGCAGATGGAGTGGTGTCAAGGCATGCTTGAAGGGGAGGGTGTCGAAGCTGGTGGTGGAGTTCAGAGGCTTGAATGGAAGCTTGGAGGAGAGGAGCTTGAACCAGCTCGACCAGCTCCGAGTGCTGAGCTTCAAGGCCAACTCCCTCTCCGGTCCCATCCCGGACCTTCGCGGCCTCATCAACTTGAAGTCGCTCTACCTCAACGACAACCGCCTCTCCGGCGAGTTCCCGGCCTCAATCACCACGTTGCACAAGCTAAAGGCCGTCGTCTTTTGCGGCAACAACATCTCCGGCGAGATCCCGGCGTCGCTCACCCGGTTGGCCCGGCTATACAGTCTCCTCCTCCAGGACAATCTGTTAACAGGGGAGGTGCCGCCGCTCAACCAGAGCAGCCTCACCTTCCTCAACGTCTCCAACAACCGGCTCTCCGGCGAGGTGCCGGCGACAGCCGCCCTCCTCCGATTCAACTCCTCCTCCTTCATCAACAACCTCAACTTGTGCGGCGCGCAGGTGAACAAAAACTGCACCTCCCCCATCGTCCCTTCCACTCCCAGCCGCCCACCATCCACATCTTCCATTAATCCACCCAAAGAGGGTGAGACCAAGCCAAAGAACAAGAAGAAGAAGAAGCTTATTATAGCTATAGTATCGTCCATTGCCGGATGCAGTCTACTTCTGATATGCATTGTCGTTCTATGGATCATATTCAAGAGGAGGAAGACTGCGGGGGAGAGGGGAAGGCAGTGGAGGGAGGAGCGGCCGGAGGCGCCGCCGCCGGCGATAGGGCTGGCGAGGCGAGCGGGCGCTACGAGGAGGCGAAGGGCGGGCTTGCATGGGAGGAGGGCGGGGTGGGGAGGTTGGTGTTCTGCCTCGGCGCCGGCGAGGAGAAGATGGTGTACACCATGGAGGACTTGCTCCGGGCGTCGGCTGAGACGCTCGGGAGGGGGACGGCGGGGAGCACGTACAAGGCAGTGATGGAGTCCGGGTTCATTGTCACAGTGAAGCGGCTCCGGGACGTCGGCGGCGGCCAGCCGGAGGAGTTCCGGCGGCAGGCGGAGGCGCTGGGAGGGCTGCGTCACCCCAACTTGGTGCCGCTCAGAGCCTATTTCCAGGCCAAGGAGGAGAGACTCCTTGTCTATGACTATTACCCCAATGGCAGCCTCTTCTCCCTCATCCACGGTATGCTCAGTTACCTAATTTTTCTACCTCTAATTAGAAACCATGAATTATAATTGTTAAAACTTTGATGAATTTAGGTTTAAATTTACTCAGGAACATTTATATGTTTTCATGTTTACAATGCAAACACTCCATGTTGAGGACACAGATAGACACACTATCCACGGGGTAAAAAAGAAGCACCATCACTACCACTACTGTTTGGTTTTGTGACTTTTTATCTCGTACTTTCGAGGTGAAGCTTCAATGAACATTTTTAAGACTGCTGCTGCTGCCACTGATTTAGGGGCCACGCAGTTTGGTGGTTGGGCCGACAAACTGTCCCTTCTCATTTACAATCACAGAGCTTCAATTTTTTACTCGGTGGCATTGATCGGATTCATCGTTTCAAACAGCCAACCACAAGTTTGAAATTAGTCGGCTCCATTTCAGACTTTTCTGGTGGCCGACCACCTTTTCATCTACTAAAAAGTGTTCTTAGCTACTTCTTCGCATTAGCTGTCTCTGATAGTAATATCCGAGTCTCGGCCATGGCCACTTCCTTTTTGAAATTGCATCGTACATATGTGGAGATTGATGCAAATGCAGAGATTGTTTTTGCTCCCACATCCATTTAGCCAGACCATATCACAATTGCATAGGCTATTACGAATGAAAATTTGCATTGCATAACTGTACACAATACTGATCAATTTTCTGATCTTAATTTATCATCTTCAATCTGATCAAAATCTAATCAAAACACTTCTTAGAACCAAGCTCAAGATCACCATATGACCATCTCAAATGGGTCGATTACAGAAAACATCTATAATCGTCGTTTTGATCTTCGCAGGTTCAAAGCCGACGGGGCGGGGGAAGCCGATGCATTGGACCTCATGTTTGAAAATTGCCGAGGACTTGGCCGCCGGCCTCTTGTACCTCCACGACACCGCTGGCATCGTCCACGGTAACCTCAAGTCCTCCAACGTCCTCCTCGGCTCCGACTTCGAGTCCTGCCTGACCGACTACGGCCTCCACGTCTTCCGGTCGCCGGACTCCGCCGACGACGGCGGCGCCGCGGCCTCCTCCCTCTTCTACCGCGCGCCGGAGTGCCGGTCGTCGAGGCGGAGCGGCTTCCTGACCCAGCAGTCGGACGTCTACTCCTTCGGCGTGCTCCTGCTCGAGCTCCTCACCGGGAAGACGCCGTACCAGGACCTGGTGCAGGAGCACGGCGAGGACATACCCGAGTGGGTGAGGTCGGTGAGGGAAGAGGAGGCGGACTCCAGCGAGGACCCGGCCTCGGGGACCGAGGCGTCGGAGGAGAAGCTGGGTGCGCTGCTGGGCGTGGCGGTGGCGTGCGCGTCGCCTGTACCGGAGAGCCGGCCGGCGGCGAAGGAGGTGGTGAGGATGGTGAGGGAGGCGAGGAGTGAGGTGCAGGTGTCGTCCAACAGCAGCGAGCACTCGCCCGGACGGTGGTCGGATACGGTGCAGGGGTTGCCCAGGGACCAAGGCTCCGACCATTTGAGCTTCACCGAGAGAGATTGAGATTGAAATCATTGATATTGCAATTTGTTTTTTTGTATTTTTGTATTTTTATTTTTTGTTTTTGCGTGGCCAATTCAATCGTTTCTTGTTCGATTCTTGTTTCTACTATTGTGTTTTCTTTTTGATTGATTTTTTGTGATTAGGATTTTGAGTCGGAAGCAACAAAAAGTTGTTGAATTAATGTGTAACATTGTGCTGCAGATTGGGCTTGTGGAGCCTGGGGTACAAGTGGCAGTGTAAGTCATTGCTTGCAGAAAGAAATGGAGTTTGATTTCTGGCCCGAGATGGTGACCAAAATATGGGTTTATTGGTTAAAAAAAGTTTATTAGTTCCCAAGAAAGGTTTTTACCACAGGTTTGTTTGCGATATGAACTTTTATTTAAAATCTATAAAAAAATTTATGATGATTCTTAATTTATTGTAATTATTAATATTAATAAAATTTATAAAATAATGTTTAACAAATATAATTATTTTTTAAAATTCTAATAATATTTTTTTATAGTTAGAATATGGGCAAAGAAAGGATGAGGAAAATGAGGGGAAGGAACTCGAAAAGGAGGGAAGGCACTGGGCAGGAAAAGAGGGGAGAGGGGTGGGAAAGAAGAAGATAATGAATGCAATGATCTGTGAGAAAAATAATTTTGAAGTTTTACTCTATTTTTTTCTAACGTTTTGTATAGAAATATTAAACAACCTTATATTATTTTTTATTTTTTAAACGTTTTTACTTGTTATCTCTAAAATTTATAATTTTTTTTATTAAATAGGACTAAAATAACGCAACCAAATGCTTATTATCTTTAAAAAATATGGGTTTTGTTCAAAAAATAACAATAAATAAATGAATTTAAAAATGAAAAAAATGGATTTAGCTTCAAAGTTTTAATGCCTTCTTGTTTTTTAGAAAAATAAAATCCATTGACTTGTAGAAACTGCAGAATTAATAGGACAAAAATGAAATGTCCCCTAAAAAATTATAAGTATACGGAATAATCCCTAAGTATTTGTTATGGAGCCTGATAGGATGGATGAATTGTCAATTGTCATGCATGGACACATACTTTGGTCATCACTTCTTTCTTCTACAATTCTTAACCTCAAATTGATTATTTAATTTGAAAAAAATTGATTAGTCATAACCTTAATTACATTCAACAATATTTTTTGATCAGATAAAATGTGCATGGCTACATTATAAATATCTTAGTTCATATCTTCAACATCTGTGTATCAATATATTTGTAAAAATCATAATTTTTATTACAAGACTCGAACCTAAATATTATGAAATAAATATAGATGAACCAATATGGTTGGTTATCAAGTCGACCGGTCATGGTTCGACTTAAGGTCACATAGAAAATACCTATTCATAAATAGATGATGGGGTGTGGGAATTTAATGAAGGGATCGTTGAACCTAGGAAATACCAATGGATGATGAGGTGTGAGAATTTAATGAAGAGGCTCGTTGAACCTAGGAAATACCAATGGATGATGGGGTATGAGAATTTAATAGAGGGAATGGTTGAAGTGTATATATATGCAGGAGGAGGGAGTATTTCATCCCTCATCTTCGTCCCAGGCGACCTCCCCGTTACTGTGTGAGTACTTCATCCCTCATCTTATTTGTTTTCATTAGGATTCTTGCATGCAAGGTTTGTTGAAGACGCCCTGCCAAGTTGCTAGATCTCCGGCGTCTTATGCATAGGGTTCTTCTCGATTGCTTAGTTGTTTTGTAAATGGACATGTTAATAATTAATTATCATTAGAATTGCTGAAAATTTAATAAAGGAATGAAGACTAACATGAACTAATTATATCATTTAAAATTGATAGTATATTAGTCATGTAAGTTGCATGTAGGTTCATGCAAAATAAAAATTATACTAATGTATAATTTTATGCCCTCATTCAGATTAGGGTTCACGGGTCACAGTCAGACGAAATCACAAGTCAATTACATATAATAGGTAGAACATCGTACTTTTCTTGTTGATAGCCTAGGTTGGCCTGAGCCCAGATTTGACCACCATGCACCGAGTGCAACCGGGGTCAAAGAATTGACTCAGTCCGACACGGGGTCGTATTATGTGTGTAAATTGTGTAATGCATCGACATTGTTTTGGAGTTGTGATAGCCGCCCTATAAAAAGGCTACGGCCGGGGTGAGCGAGGCACAACGATTCCTCCATCGCACTGGAGTGCAGTGATAGCCTCCCTATAAAAGGCTACGGCCGGGGTGTGTGAGGCACTGGCACTAGAGTTGGCAGTGAGAGCTTTCCCACAAACGGGGCGTAGCATTCACCTGAGTGCAGTGATAGCCTCCCCATAAAAAGGCACGGTCGGGGTGTGTGAGGCACTGTTGCACGAATCGGCCGATTCCGTACGGAATCGGCCGATTTAAATCGGATCGGCGCGATGCTGATCCGATTTCGGGGCCGACTCGGTCGGCCCCGAATCGGCCTCGGAATCGACTGAGTTCGGCCGACTCCGACTGATTTAACTTGGAATCGGAATCGGCCGATTTAAATCGGAATCGGTTTTTTTAATGAAATTACTAAAATACCTCTAGGTATGATTTTTATTAAATTATTTAAGCATGGGTAAAATGGTAATTTGGATTTTAAAAACCTAAAATCAAACCCGCTCCCCCCACGCCGTCGCCGCTCGTCCGCCCGCCGCCGCCCTGTTTCCGCCCTCCGCCATGCTCCCCGACTCCTGGCTCGCCGCCGACCGGGCTAGCCGACCTCGCCGCCGACCTCGCAACGTCGCCGCCGAAGTGTGGCCGGACCGAATCGGGCTATGACGCACGAATTGCCGCGACTCGCCGCCGACTCGCCGCAGTCCGGGCCGCCTCGCCGCCGCTCCGGGCCGCCTCGCCGCCGCTCCGGGCCGCCTCGCCGCTCCGGGCCGCCTCGCCGCTGCTCTGGCGCCTGCCGCCGGCTGCAGGCTGCTAACTGTTCGTCTGACCGGGCTGCCGACATCCTCCAACATCGCCGCCTCGAGACTCACCGCCGACTGGCCGGCGGCGGCGGCGGGGTAAAGAGTGGCATTCTCGTAATTAAAGTTGACTCGAGTCTAACTCGAGTCAAAAAATAATAATTAATTCTAAATAATTTTAAAAAATCTTAAAAAATATTTAAAAATATCAGAAACTATAATACACAGAATAATATCAAAATAACATCAATACCCAATTTTAATATATTTATATTATAAATTGTTAAATTATTATATATGATCGATTAAATTAATTTGGACCGATTCAACCGAATCGATTCTTGGCCGATTCAGGACCGATTCCAATTCCGATTCCGACTCCCTGGAAAACCGATTCCGATTCCGATTCCGATTCATGCAACCATGGTGTGAGGCACTTGCACTAGAGTTGATAGTGAGAGCTTCCCCATAAACGGGGCGTAGCAATCACCTGAGTGTAGTGATAGCTTCCCCATAAAAAGGCTACGGCCCGGGTGTGCGAGGCACAGGCACTGGAGACGGTAGTGGTAGCCTCCCCACAAAAGGGCTACGGCCGGGGTGTGCGGATACCTCCTCCGCATTGTTTTGGTGTATAGCGGAATCGCTCCACCGCATATTAAAATAAACATAAATAGTGGAATGTACTTGATTTGTTTTATCTATTATACTACTTAATGTTGTAATCACTAACGCGAAATTACCTCCGTAGGTGTGCAGATACGAAAGTACGTGATTGACAACCACGGCATAGAGCAAAAATAAATATGAGGACTCCTTTTATTATTTATTTGAGAAATAAGTGTGGCTAATGGGAAACAGTCCAAGACTGTGGGATCTTTATATATGTTTTTGTTTAAAAAAAATGACATATTTGTTTAATTATGAGTAACACCTAGCCAGCTAGGCTGCCGGTCACAGGCCAGAAAGGTCGTGGGCTGGGGCTAACAACGAGCCAAGTATAGGCATTTCGGGGACGAAATTTCCTAAGGTGGGTGGATTGTGAGATCCCTCAACTTAGTCCCACATCTAATACTTATTGGGAGAAGATCTTGTTTATAAGTGGGAATGGACTATATATCTTTAACTTTCGGGGTACTCATTTTAAAGAAATGACTTAGCATTAGCCTTTACATTACTTATTGTCACATTTCGTGAAGTACATAGAGATTCATGCTTACATAATTTTATTCTCTCAAAATTTTTGGACAAAATTTAGTATCTGTGTATTTAAGAATTTACCCTTAAAATTTAATTGTTATTTTTAATAAATATTACTATCTAATTACCTTGAAAATTTATGGCATTTGATTCTTACATAAATTTTAAATTTGTCACTTTTGCTTGAACAACCAAACTCTGATTTTGAACTTAGATGAAGCTATTAAATAGTAATACCCGGGTTAACTCATTGAATCAAATATAAATAGAGTATTAATTCATAAACAATAATAAATAATGTGTAACTTTTATCAAGTACCTCTAAATCTCTAAAAATAATAAAAAATCTTCTTAAAAATTATAATTAACCTAAAACCCGAACCGCAGGCAATATCACAAAGACCCAAACATTTTAAGTGGCCGAACCGCTATTAATGGTCCATCCCACGACCTCAATCTCTGTAGGGCCATCCTAACGCCACCGACGCCGTCGCCTCCACCGCCGTCGTACGCCGTCGCCTCCACCGCCGTCGTACGCCGTCGCCTCCACCGCCGTCGTACGCCGTCGCCTCCACCGCCGTCGTACGCCGTCGCCTCCACCGCCATCGTACGCCGTCGTAGTCGGAGCTTCCATTCAACTCCAATCATTCCTACGGGGAGGACTTCAACCCACTTCACCTCTTAATCAGAAACCTAAAAAATTCGATCTTTGGGATTGGAGGTGCCTGTCAACAAGCTACTTAAAACCCTAACCCCTCCCTCCACCACTGGTAAATCCTCAATCATTCATCTGCAGATTGTGCATTTCTAGTTTATGTTTTAGTGAATTAGCGCTTTTGGAAGAAGCGTCAATGGCGTTGATTGATGGTGCCCAGTGTTAGAAGATTAGGGTTTGTGTTGGATCTGTGCAAATCTGTGGCGGGCCCAGATTGCAGTCTTCCAGAGGCAATCAAACACTGCGCGAGGCTTTATTCGATGGCGAATCAAATCATGTTTGACCAAAACGAAGATAAAGACAGGATTGTGCTTCAAACACCGGATATTGAGAGGAAGTATGTTCATCGAGTTTATGATGCAATTGCTCCCCATTTCAGCTCTACCCGATTCGCAAAATGGCCGAAAGTTGCTAGTTTTGTTGATTCTTTGACGCCGGGATCCGTCATATTAGATGCAGGCTGTGGAAATGGGAAGTACTTGGGGTTCAATCCTGGTTGCGTTTACATCGGGTGTGATATCAGTGTTTCATTAATTGGAATTTGTGCTGGTAAGGGCCATGAAGTAGTAGTTGCAGATGCTGTTAATCTGCCTTACAGAAGTGGATTTGGGGATGCTGCAATTTCTATTGCTGTGTTGCATCATCTCAGCACGGAAGATCGGAGGCGAAAAGCGATACGAGAATTGGTTCGAGTTGTAAAGAGAGGAGGCCTGGTGCTAATTACAGTATGGGCAGCTGAACAGGAAGACAAGTCTTTGCTTGCTAAATGGACGCCATTGCCTTGCAAGTATGAAGAGGGATGGGTGGGAAATGGAAGTTCTCCTGTGAGAAGCACTTCAGCTCTCAAGCTAGAGAGTATACCGGAATCTGATGAAAATGGTAGCTCCTTGAGCACAGGTCATTCTGGGTTATCAGCGGTTCTTGCAAGCTCTGAAAGTCACCAGGAGTATTTTGTTCCTTGGCACCTCCCTTACCATAGGGCTGAGATTAGTGGTGCCTCTGCGTCTGCGGTTGCAAATGGCTTTGCAAAGAAGGATGATAAGAAGCGCGCTGTCGTGTATAATCGTTATTACCATGTCTTTGTGAAAGGAGAGCTTGAATCACTGGTGTCTGGAATCGAGAATGCTGTCGTTCGGGATCAATTCTTCGACAAGTCAAACTGGTGTGTCATCCTTGAGAAGACTTGATGCTATTACTGTCAATGTTTGTACTAGTGTCCACCCTGTGTCAAGGCATTTTTGGTTTGTCAACGTGAAGTCCGAGATCCTTTCCGGTACATTATATCAAAGTTTTGTCTTCTTTGTTTGCTTGATACATACCACGATGTTTGAAGATATTATTATCGTGGTAGTCTCGCCAATTTGAGATCAATTGGCATTTGAATTGGAATAATGCTCAATCAATGAGCTGCCGTCATCTGGTTTTTACTTGGAAGAAACCCAAAAAAATGTAAGATGGGGCAATGAGTTGTTTTCTTGTTATGTAGTTAATGTACACATTTAGTGATGCTTATCTGCAAACTCATCGCAATTTTGCAAGCCCAATGATTTCTCCATTTCGTCCATTAAGTAATTAATATCACACCAAAGATAGACTTTAATTTTATAGATGGTCCTTATCAACTACAATGATGATGTCTTACAAATAGATTTCAATTTTAAAAATAAATTTTAATCAAATAAAAAGATAAATTATAAAGTTAAAATTTTTTTTAACAAAATAACATTCTCATTAATTAAATTTCATATTTTTCATCAGAACTCAGATTTCTAATATTCCTTTACATCAAAGGAGTAGACATGCGAAAGTCAGCAGTTTGATTCACAATTAACACCGGCTAATTAGCGCTAAGATGTCTTATCTTTGTGAGATAATTAGATGATACAATTCTAAAACCGCTGCGAATCATCTATTAATAGCATATTTAGGAAGGGAAATAAGATCTTTCTTATGAAGAAAATATCATGATCATCCGAATTGCGAGAAAAACACATCCCACCTCTCACTAGGTACCTACTCACAAGTCACCACATAACACTGCTTATAGCTGCTACTTAATTGCAAAAAACTGTGGGCGCAAACCTAGCACAGTGATGTGAGATTAAACCCTAGAAAGATGCCAAGAAGAAAGACTGCTTAAAATACACTACGATGCCTCGCCTTTGTTTGCTGTCTCTTCGAAGTTCTCCCCAGGAACAAGGTCAGGAACGTCTTCATCGTCCTCTTCTGGTGCAGCACCAGCTGATACAGCAGCAGCAGCAGCAGCTCCTGGAGCTTGTTTCTGGAACTGCTCGGCAAGCCGTCTTAGATTATCCAAATTATCAGGTCCTGCACAAATACGGCTATCATCAATACAACAGCAATTCAAATGGTTTGTCGGATGTGTATAGCATTCAGCATACAGAAAAGAAGAGCAATAGACAAAGGGTGTTCAAGGATAAAAGATTAAATCACGAACCTAGCTGGTTAATGATACTGGGAAGGATATCCTGCAGCTCTGAATAACACACATGAAGAAACGATGTAGATCATGTCAGACACATTCAGAAGACTAGAAGCATAAAGAAGGATGCAAAAAGTAGGAATGACAGCTAGATGGCCGATACTCTTTGTTTGTGGAGCACCACTGACAACCCATGTATTAGCTGCAATTGATGCCTGAACTAAAATGACATGAAGGGAGCATTGATCAAAGCTTTGTAATTAAAATTATAAAATAAAACCCTGTAAATGACCATCAAAGACAGTCCACCACCTTTAGGAGCTTGAAATTGAATAACCATGTCATCCTTAAAAATGTTGACCTCTTCAATGGCTGGAATTGCATTTACTCCAATTCTCTTCAGCGTGCTCTGGAGCCTTTTATCATCTGTTGTGGTAGTTTTGTGCACCGCCTTCTTCTTTCTGCTCAAATAAACAAAGAATTTTCAGGTATCACAGGTTTAAGCGATATACTACACTGGAGGAAAGCCACTGTGCAATTACTACCTAATCAATTCTAGCAATGGGCTTTAGATAAATTCTTAGGTGATTGAGTATGTGAGGGCAAATGAATAACCTTTCAAAAGATAAAAATGAAATTGCTAATTCAATAATTATTCATAAACCATGGTTACCTTACCACCGTAATGTCTCCTATGAGCTCTAATATAAATTATCATTCCACTAAATAATCAGTAGTGTAACCGTGAACAACAGATGACTATTTCCATAAATCCACGTAAATAAAAGAGGAAGGAAGAGAAGGAACCAAACCTTCTCATGCTGCCTTTTCCACCCGTGCGGACAGCACCAGCCATCTTCATTAGCTTCTCTCGATTCATCTGATAAAGAAAGAACAGAGTTAGGCAAAAAATATGAAGGTATGTAAATTGTCCATGACAATAGTAAAGAAGAGCACTTCCATTATGCTGGCATGTCATGAACAAGAAGAAAATGGAGCACACAAGAACATCCAATCTATTAACAGTGTTTTCAATGACAGTACACAACTTGTAGCATGCATACACGAACATCAATTCTATTAAGCTAATCAAAGCATTTGGCGCTTGTTGCAGGCCCCCTATTGTACTCCATAATTATCATGCAATACTTATTTGCATTAAAACTTTTATATGAAAATAGTTGATAAATAAAGAAGCTAAATCGGTAAATTGTACCATAACTGAACTTGTAACAAGCAGAATGCCAAATACTTTGCAACTATACAACAGAGGCAAATTAGAGAAGAAAACGCCTTAACAGCATCTTTATCTAGTCTTCAATCTAGCGTCCCTATCCTAACTTCAACTATGGAGTACTTTCACACTCGTGGATGCAACTTTCAAGCACAAAAATGACATTTATTTACTATGACAAGTGAATAACCGAATGCAAACCCAGTTAATTACATACAAGACTAATAGTTACCAATTTCTAAAGAAAAAATTATGATTGCAAAGATGACTAGAAGTTGGCTCACAAGATTAGTAGTTAAAAAAGTATAAAAAGAAAAAAACTATAGTTGCATAGACGCCTAGAAGATTGCTCAAAAGACTTATAGTTCAAAATAGATGCTATTACATAGATTAAATAGTGAGAAATACTTAACTAATTTAATTCAGAAAAAATAAGACATTTATAACATGTTATAATAATTAGACATTCATAACGGATTATAAAAAAAGTAGACATTGACTACACACAATCACACATCAACGAATTCATGCAAAGAACAACAAACGAATCAGCATATTCACAAACATCGGCACAAATCACCTAATACATAACACGCCGCAAGACTCTCCAATAAAACCAGTTACACCATCGAACCGCCAAAAAAATCCAAACTTCATCAACATACAAGTCGCTTCAAACCTAGCAGCCAAACCAGCAGACTCCACCGCCAACCACAAACCAATCAACCCTAACCTCCCCAAACAACCCAAGAGCAGCACACAACCCCAACATTTGTGCATCAAAAACGCTAAAAACCCCCATCTTTGAACCAAGCACTCCATCCGCAAACCACACCAAAACGCAATCAGATGACAACGGAAACGAAACTTCGGAAAGAACAAAGGTTGGAGTGACGACCTCGGAAGAGGGCGGCAGTGGCGGCGGCAGGCGTGACGGCAGGCGAGCGGCGGCGGCGGCGGCGAAGGGCAGGTCGGGCGAGACGAAGTGGGTGGATGAGTGGCGATGGAGCATTTATATCTGATTAGCGTCTTTCCGAAAATGCGGCTATGATTGTTCGATATTACATTTTCTGCCTGCGTTGAATTTGGGCCTGGGCTGCTCGATCATGTGGGCTCAGTGAATGTTGGGCCGAATGTCAATAGCAGCCCAATTTGATTGCCTCGTATGATTTTCGCCCATCGGCCCACGTGTTGAAGTCTGAAGAGGATATAGAGTCAAGGAACTCTACTTGGGATTATCTACTCCTTTATTTATTAATTAATAAAAAGAAAATTAAAAATCGGACCTCTCCGTGCAAAAGCAACAGATTTAATAAAACTATATTATCTATCCGTCTATCTATCTATTAATAATATAAAAGTGACATTTTTTTGCCATGGGCCAAGTCCACGATTTCTATAATTTTTTTCTTAAATTTAGATAATTTTAGAGAGAAAATAACTTTGCCAGTTAGATTATTATAATGGCTAAAATTAGATATATAAGATTTCGAAGATAACCATAATTATGAATTATGTTTCTTATAATGACCGTTAAATTATTATAAAAACCGAAATTAGACCTTATAAGATTTTTAATTTAATTATAATTATAAATTATTTCTCCTAAAAAAAAAGTCAGTCCCTAATAACCCGTTTGTAAAAAAAAACTCTTGGAATGTTTTCCAAAATATGTTTTATTATTTCTATTTTGACAAATTCGTAATGCCTAATATGCTTAAATTAATTAACTATGAACTGTTAATTATAATTGATGGCTTACGTGGTTTCTTCCGTTAAATTGATTTTCCCCCTTTTCTCATTATTTTTTCCATCTTTTTCTCTCCAATCTCTATTATAACAACTTAAATTAAAAATATAAGACTTCTAAATTAATTATTACTATAAACTATCTTCTTATTTTAACCATATTATATTAAGATTATTTTATGCAAAAATTATAGAAGATTTCTAATTTAATTGAAATTTTAAATTATGATTCTTATCACGAACATTTGATTATTATAACGGCTGATATTAGTTACTATAACTATAAATTACGTTAATTATCATGATCAATAAGTTGTTATAATGATAATGTTAAATCTATAAGATTCCTAATTTAATAATAATTATGAATTATGTCTTTTATTTTAACTATTGTATATCACATTAAGATTTTATGAAGTGTTTTTTTAATTATATAAAATATCAAGAAGTATTTTTTAAAGATCATCTTTTTGTAATAATCTCATTAATTTTATTTTATTTTTATTAAAATATTATTTATTTACTTTTTATTTTATTTAATCTTCGGACCAAATTTTAACACACACACACATATATTGAATTTTTACAAAAGATTAATTTATCTATTACCATCAAATAAGTTATAATGAAAAAAATTAATAATTTTTTTGAAAATATATTTGGTTGAAGTCAAACTTCCATCTTAATACAACCTAAAAAAAAACTAATTAATAAAAAATTACTATTTTTGCCTTGAGTTATTATAAATTATATATATAAACTATTTAAACTCAGTTTGGTTATATATATATATATATATATATATATATATAATTTCTTACAAAATAACCAAACCGAGTTAAAATAGTTTAGATGTGTAGTCCGCGCAACTCTTGAGTTATCATGCCAGTATCATGATATATTAGAGTAGTTATCTATCTATTCTATATATCTATCTATTCTATAAAAAGGTGGCTTTTTGCCATGCGATGAGTCTATAATTTTTAAAGATTTTTTTCTTGAATTTAAATTATATACAGATTATAATAAAAAAATCATTACAATGAAATTTTCATTAAAAACTATTTAGTGGAAGTCGGACTTACATCTTAACACGTTATAAAATTGGATAACTAATTAATGAAAAAACCAATATTTTTGTTATGAGGTACTATATTCAAAATAATTATATGTGAAGTTCACGCAATGCGCTAGTCATCATGCTAGCACTAATATATAAAATAGAGGACTTTTAATACAATGTTGTCACATGTTATCTAATTATTTTATAATATTACTCTTTATTATTATTAGTAAAAATTTTACTTTTCTGTTATAAGTAGAATTTGTTTCAAATCTTTAAATGCTTACTTTTCTATTGTAATTATGATTTGTTTTGTCATATTGTAAAACCCACGACTTAAGTTAGGGTTTTATAGTCGTTAGTCGGTCGGTTTGACCGTAGTTTGATTCGGTTTAGCTTTCAGAACAAGTGTACGGGGCCGAGGCCGACCGTGCGCATGTGCTATGAGGGTTTATGTATACCCAAGTATCGATGAAAGCTTCAGATACGCATCATCAGACTGAGTTATCAGTAGATATGAGAGTATACAGTTGATGATTTTATTTTATTTTCATGTTGTGACTGTAGAATTAGTTTAGGCCGAATAATGCATTAGGACGCGTTAGGTGGTATTCGGGTGGGTTATTAGTTATACGGCATGTCATTTGGATGTGGTGGTGTTTTATTTGATTTTATGAGATTTTTCCCAATTTTTCTGGATTTTTCTAGGATTTATTCCAAGTCCATTATCATTCTTAACTCGAGCCAATGTCGAGTCAAGTCTTATTTACAACTTTGCCACCGCCCCATACTTCCCATCCTCTTCCCCGACACTTTTCGTCACCGCCGCTGCCCTGAGATTTTGCCACCGCCATCGACGCCACCTCGCCGCCGATCGATGCTGCCTAGCCCAGTCGTGCCGTCGCCTTGCTGCCTCGACCACACCTGGCCACCGTCCAGCCGTCGCAACGCCGAAAATCGCCCTCGAATTTCCCCCGTTCCCAACCGTCGGACTGCTGCCGCCATGACGTAGGAGCTTCCCCCCTCGACTTCCCCTACCTTTCCCCCTGCTTAGCATTGTCGTCGAGGCTGACCGTGGGTCTGATCGGAACGGCCGACCGCCCCGACCGCACTCGATGCCGCCGTCGGTGACCATCACCGCCGCAGCTGCCCTCGTCGTCACCACCATTGGGTCCAGTTCACCGAGACATCACCCTCCTGATTGCCTCGCCGGAGCAGTCACCGGAAAACCACCGGAGCTGCCAGAAAACCGCCGGCACAGTTGCCGGAAAACCGCCGGCACTGTCGCCAGAAAATCGCCGACTCGCCTTCACCGCCTTCGTCCATAGGCACCGATTTCAGCGCCGATCGCGAGGTGGTTCTTCCTTCTTTTTTAGAATTATTACATATATTTTGTGGTCATAGTAGCATATTAGAATTAATTTTATTAACTTCATGATTTTTGTTTAATTAATCGTGATTATGATAAACATATGATGATTAGCATAAATTGTGTTGTATGATGTAAATGCTTACTGATGAAATTGTTAGTAAACCATTGAATAGTTAATTAAATGCTTGTTAACTAGTTAATTTATAAATTTGTATGAATTAGGTTTTGCATGCTAGCATTAAGTTAAATAGATTAAATTGATTAAACAATTGTCACCTAATTAGAATAAGTATGCTTTGAAATTGGAATTAAAAGTGCTAGGTAAAAAGTAACATATGAAATGATAAAATTATTAACTTGCTCGACAATTAGAGATGTAGGGTAATTGTCGAGATGATTGTCATGTTTGATTACATGATTGTATGCATGTGGATATATTAGTTATATAGGCGTGCATCATATATGTATGGGCGTTAGTAAATAGTTATGTTCATGTAGGTTCGTTGCAGGAGCTCGCCGTCTAGACACGAGACTGCGCTTGGAGCTTCTGACAGGTCCGTTATGTAAAACTCACGATTCGAGTTAGGGTTTTATATTCAGAACCGGTCGGGTCGACCGTTATTTTTCGAGTTGAGTCAGTTTCAGGACAT
>JAURVB010010965.1:0-65253 GCA_033002965.1 Piper betle
ATGGAATGAGTTGATTAAGTAGCTTGTTAACTAGTTGGTTTATGAATTTGCATGATTTAGGTTTTGCATGCTAGTATTAAGTTAAGCAAGGATTAGGTTAATTAAATCATTGTCACCTAATTAGGATAGGTATGTTTTGAGGTTGGAATTAAAAGTGCTAGGTAATAAGTAACATATGAAATGATAAAATTATTAACACTGCTTGACAATTAGAGATGTGAGGGTGGTTGTTGAGATGACTGTCATGTTTGATTCGATTTGCAGTATGAATGTGGATATATTAGTTATATAGAGCGTGCATCATATATGGGCGTGTAGTAAATAGTTATGTTCATGTAAGGTTCGTTGTAGGAGCTCGCCGCCGTCTAGGCACGAGGCTGCGCTTGGAGCTTCTGACAGGTCCGTTGGGACACGCTTCTCAGGTGTTATAGCTCTATTCTATCGGTTGATTTGGTTTATTGATCGTATGACGTGTTAGGTGGATGATTTATTTGACCCTACCTAACACGGGTCACCTGGTCGATGGTTTTCAGGAATTGATAACCCTCGAGGATTAGATCCCTCAAGTTTGTTTTTCCGAAAATAAGATCCGCACCTCAAAGGATTGCCTTCGGGCCTATTATAATAAATCCCAACCCAGCCCTATAAATAGTTTTATCGAGTTTTCAGTGAGACAAGAGAAGATGAGTCGACTGCGCGTACCATGAGCGGATGCCGTGATAATCTAAGCGGGCTGCTGGATTGGTGCCATGCGGGCTTCGTTCACATTCCCGAGGGATCCTGACAACGCTCGCGTTTGAGTTCCTCACACAACTGCAGGCACGTGGAGGTTTACGGGTACTGTTTAGTATAACTACATGTCCGGACTTCGTGGTTCAAAGGGTACTAAAGGCGACTGCATGAGAGTGCTCGGCCTACGTGCTCAAGGCCAGGAATAATATGGAGGTTTGGAGAGGGCTTAGGAAAAAGTTTTACGTGAAGTACTGAAAAAAAAAAAAAAAGTGCCGAGAGCGTCACAGTACCAAGATAGATCAGGATGCTGTCAGAGTCAGCTGCTCAACGGCTCCTTTGTAGTTGCCCTTATGAGACTTCTTGAGGAAGATATATGATTGTTTGCTTTCCATGAGAGTTTGCTCTCATGTTCCAGTTTGATATTAGTTATTTCCGGACTAGTGACACGCCTTGCTTGACGATTTTCTACTCATATGTAGGTGAGAATGATGAATGGTGTATGCCAGCCTTGGACGAAGGAGTAGCGCTTGCATTGCACACATACTTGGCGCCTGTCGCCGACTTTTACGTAAGATATGATGTGGGTTGAATGATGCTTGGTGATATATATGGTTGTGTGCATATGCATGAGCTATGAGACTTGTAGGTCTTTTTCTTAGAGATGTATGAATTTTGTTAGAAATGTTTTGGAAATGTTCTAATGTCCAGGAATGATCAGCTATCTTGAGTTGAAAATGAACAAAAACATGATGAGCATGAATTGCAGAGTGGGCTAGACCCTAATTATAAGAGGTGTTATTGCTTAAATTCTATTGTGGTGTGCATTATGATTTTATATATATACTATATTGTGCCTTATTTTAACAGGTCGTCCCCTTATTACACTTTTAGGGAGACTCTATCCGTTTTATTCCAGGTTTTATGAATTTTGTTGGTATTTTAATTATTTTGGTGTGTGGTTTTATCATGACATTCACGTAGTATCTTGTTAGGGTTTTGCATCTCATTCATATATTGTTTGCGCATTAGCGGCGTGTTCCATCTTGAGACGTCGAGAGGGTTATGTTGTAGCCGTTTAGGTTGTGGGTCAACCAACTTAATCGGTTTACGAGTAGTTCAATCCTTTGTAATAGTTCAGGTCTGGGTTGAGAGTAAACCAGATTGGGGTGTTACATATGGCCTGTTTGAGACAATGGGTAGATGAAGTTGTGTATCATCATGTTTCTGAATTGACGTCTTCAAAAGCAATATGGGATAAACTCCAAGAAGTTTATGAGAGGAATACTGCTGGCAATAAGACCCTTTTGATAAGAAAATTGGTGAATTTGAGGTATAAGGATGGAATTGACATAAGTGAGCATCTCAATGAGATGAAGAGTATTATTACTCAACTTGCCAGGATGAAGATGACTCTAGATGAGGAATGACAAGCTATCCTGCTCCTCAACACTTTGCCAGAGAGTTGGGAAACATTGGTGATATCTTTGAGCAATGCTGCTCTGGATGGAAAACTCACAATGGACATGGTAACAAGCAGTTTACTGAATGAGGAGGTGAGAAGAAAATCTCTACCAACTTCAGGGTCTCATGCATTAGTGTCAGAAGAGGCAAGAGGTAGATCAAGAAATAGAGACACAGACAGAAGGGACAAGAGTCGAGGAAGGTCTAAATCCAGGAAGCACTTGAAGTGTTATTATTGTGACAAGACAGGTCATATGAAGAAGGATTGTTGGAAGCTCAAGAAAGACTTGAAAAATAAGGACAACAAGGATCAAGGAGAAACGAACACTAATGTTGTGCATGATGACATGGTGATTCTTTCTGATTGTGGGAATGATTGTTTGACAGCTGATTGTGATGCTAGTTGGGTAGTTGACTCGGGAGCATCATTTCATGCAACTCCAAGCAGAAATTTCTTTGCTACCTATGAATCTTCAGATTTGGGTATAGTGAAGATGGGAAATAGTGATACTTCCAAAATTGTGGGACTTGGAGATGTGCATATAGTAACAAACATGGGTTACAGATTGGTGCTTAAAAATGTCAGACATATTCTAGATTTGAGGATGAGTTTGTTGTCAACCGGAGTGCTTGATGATGAAGGATTTGGTTCACAATTTGCACAAGGTGTGTGGAAACTTGTGAAAGGTTCTCTTGTTGTTGCTAGAGGGAAGAAGTGTTGCAGTTTGTACAAAACTGAGACGAGTCTAGTTCGAGGGGAGGTTAATATCTCCTCATTTGATTCCACTGCTGATTTGTGGCACCATCGATTGGGACATATGAGTGAGAAGGGACTAGAGACTTTGAAGAAGTTAAATCTCCTTCCCAAGGTCAAGGACATCACAATTAGTCCTTGTGACCATTGTTTGGTCGGGAAACAACGTAGGACATCCTTTGCAAGCACAAGTACAAGGAAGTCAGAAGTTCTTGAGTTGGTACACTCTGATGTGTGTGGGCCTATGGAGGTAAAATCTCTTGGCGGTTCTATTTATTTTGTCACTTTTATTGATGATACTTCTAGGAAGGTGTGGGCTTATGGCATGAAAAATAAAAGTGATGTTTTTGGCATCTTTAAGAATTTTCATGTATTGGTTGAAAGAGAAACCGGTAAGCTCTTGAAATGTCTTAGAAGTGATAATGGTGGTGAATATTGTTCTGTTGAGTTTGATGAATATTGTAGCAAGCATGGGATTAGGCATGAGAAGACAGTTCCTTATACTCCTCAACATAATGGAGTGGCTAAAAGAATGAACAGGACCATCTCTGAGAGGGTTAGGAGTATGTTGTCTTCAGCTAAGTTGCCTAAAAGCTTCTGGGGTGAAGCCATGAGCACAACTTGTTATTTAATCAATAGATCTCCCACACATGCTCTGGACAGTGACATACTAGAAAGGGTTTGGAGTGACAAAAAGGTCAGTTATTCTCATTTGAGAGTCTTTGGTTGTAAAGCATTTGCACATGTGCCCAAGGAGCAAAGGGCTAAGCTTGACTCTAGAGCCGTGGAATGTATTTTTCTGGGATGTGGTGATGATAAATTTGGATACAAACTTTGAGATCCTAAGAATAGAAAACTGATTCGAAGCGGAGATGTAGTTTTCGAGGAGGATCAAACAGTTGAGGACTTTGGTAAGGAAGAAGTTCCTCAAACTAAATCTTAGGAAAGCTTAGAAAAGATAAAAGATCCTTCAACCTCAGTTAGAAGTGAAGAGACGGCTCATGATAACACAATTATTTCCCCACCGAGTGATGATGAGGGTGAGGATGTGGTGTCTGATGATATTTCTAATGAGTTTGTTAATGATGTTGGATAGGAATATGGAGATTTTGATCAAGGGCAGCCAACTAATGTGAGGAGATCAGCTCGTGAACCAGTTCCATCAACAAGATATTCATCATCAGAATATGTGACAATTACTGAATGTGGATGTAAAACCCACGATTCGAGTCAGGGTTTTATATTCAGAACCGGTCGGGTCGACCGTTATTTTTTTCGAGTTGAGTCAGTTTCAGGACACGTGTACTGAGCCGACGCCGGTCGCGTGTATGAGCCATGAGGGTCATGTGTACCCAAGTATATGATGATAACGTCATGAACACAGGAGAAAAGAATGAGTTATCAGAATATATGAGAGTATGCAGTTCATTTTTTTATTACGATATATATAATGGATCGTAGAATTAGTTTTAGGCCGTTTACCGCGTTAGGACGCGTTCGGGTAGTTTGGGTGGGTTGTTAGTCATAGAGCATATCATTATAATGTTGTGGTATTGTTTGATTTTACGGGATTTTTCCCGATTTTTATGAATTTTTTAGGATTTAATACGAGTTAGTTATGATACTTGACTCGAGCCGGAGACGAGTCAAGTATTATTTACGAGTTTGCCACCCAACTAAGTTTTCACCCCGACTTTTCTCCCCCACGCCCAAACCCTCGCCGCGCCGCCCCTGTTCGCGCGCCACCGCCGCCACGGCCGGCGCCGCCTGGCCGCCGATCGACGCCGCCCAGCCCGGCCACGGCGTCGCCCTGCCGCCCCGACCAGGTCCGGCCCCCATCGGACCGCCGCGACGCGAGGAAACCACGCCGCGACGCCGCAGCCGCGTTGCGTTTCCGTCGCCAATCCCGCCGCCGGCGACCAGCGCCGCCGCGATCGGTCGGTCGCCTCAGCACCCTCGACCACCTAGTGACGCTTCCTGACTGGAGCGGAGGCCGTCGCCGCCGTGGCCGGCCAGATCTAGCAACCACCACGGCCGGCCTCTGTTTTGCCATTTTCCGGCGAGCCGCCGCCTCCATTGGCCACGCTGAGGTCATAGATGAGTCGGGCTCGCCGAGCCGGTTCCGAGGGTACCCAACACGACCCCTTTCCGACCAGTAGACGCTGCCGGCGATGTCCGGAAGTCGCCGGAAAACCACCAGAAGTCTGCCGGAAAACCGCCGGAAAAATCGGAATTTCTGGGATTCGCCGGAATTCACCGGATCTTCTGCGGGGCTCACCCAGTGGAGCCCGATCGAACGTCGGACGCCGAGGAGCGCCGAATTCGAGCTCCGAGACGCGCGACGGAACCCTAGCCGTCGCCGATTGCCGACGACGTGAGGTATAATTACCTCCGATTGAGTTATTTAAAATTGATGATGATTGTTAGCATAGCATGCTAGAGTTGATTAATTGTCATGATGAATGTTAAGATTATGAATGAAGTAAACATGTGTATGATGTGATTAATGACTAATTATGAGATGAAATGATAAGTTGCATGATGAGATTAAGTGTGAATGAAGGTTCAGTGATCTAATGAAGTAGATCAGGTCAGAGCATGATAAGTGACCACGACATAAGTTATAGACACATAATAAAATTAGTATGAATAGGATGAGCTAGGATTAATTATTTTTATGATTTTCTGATTGTTATGTTGATGGATGCTTGCATTGTGATTGTGATGTTATTGAGTTTGATGCATCATTTAGTTAGCGGGCGTTAGTATTTAGTTTTGATGTGTAGGTACGGAGTAGGAGCTCGCCGCCTAGGCGCGATGACACGCTTGGAGCTTCTACCAGGTCCGTTTAGGACTCGTCTTGTTTTACGCTCTTCCATTGTATGTTTATTTTATTATTGCAGGGCGGGTTAAGTGGCGTTTTATTGGATCCCACTTAACTCGGGCCATTTAATCGAATATTTCCGGATTAATAACCCCTCGAGGATGAGATCCCTCGAGGATGATTTCGAAAACAAGATCCACCACAAGTTGCCTTCGGGCCTATTATATGAATCCCTTCCCAGGCCTATATATATAGTTTTATCGAGTTTTCAGTGAGACGAGAGATGGAGAAACCGACTGCACGTACCATGCAGAGGATGCCGTGACAGTCAAAGCGGGCTCTGGATTAGTGCCAGCGGACTGTTCCATTCCCGAGGGATCCTGACAACTCCGCGTTTGAGTTCCTCACACCCGGAGAACGTGGAGGTTTACGGGTACTGTTTAGTACAGCGCATGTCCGGACTTGTGGTTCAAAGGGTACTAAAGGCGACTGCCTGAGAGTACTCGGCCTTCGTGCTCAAGGCCAGGAGAAATATGGAGGTAAGGAGAGGGCTTAGGATAAAGTTTCACGAGAAGTACTGAAAAAGAAGTGCTGAGAGTAGCACAGTACCAGCAGCAGAGCAGTAAGTTCGGGATGCTACCGGGTCTGCAGCCCAGTGGCTCCTCAGTAGTGCCCTTCAGAGTGTTCTTGAGGAAGTATATGGTTTTCTTTCATATGAGAGTTTGCTCTCATAGCCAGTTTGCTATAGTTATTTTCTTTTCGGACCAGTAACGCTTGTTACTGACGTTTTTCTTATATATATGTAGGTGATGAGCACGAGATGGATGTGCCGGCCGGGACGGAGGAGCAATAAGGTCTTCTGCACACACACATTGGGTGATTGAATGTTTAATGTTTTTGTTATGATGTTATTTTATAAACATGCTATGAGTAAATGTTTGAGGCATGACAATGAGATGAAATGAAATGATCAGAAGTAGCGCAGCAAAATGTATGATGGGTTGAAACCCAAGCTTCAGCATGAGTTGTATAGTAGATTTAGATTCTGTGTGAATGAAATTATTTGATAGTTGGTTACATATATTTTTATATGTATATTTGACAGGGTGGCCCCTAATTACATTTTTAGGGGAAATTCTGTCCGTTATGTTTCAAAACTTTTATTAATTTTTATCGGGATTGTTTGGTGTGTACTCTGACTTGCATGTCGTTCATGTAGTACCATGTTAGGGTTTGTGTATTCATCCATGCATTACGAGTTGTATCTTCATCTTAAGACGCCGAGATTGGATCCGCACGAGTTAGGTTCGGGTTAGCCGACCTAACCGGTGTTACATGCCAGTTCGGTTCACGAGTGTGGACCAGATTTGGGGTGTTACACAGCTGTTCTCATCCGAGAGTTGTTGAGTATGTAAACCTTTGCAGTATGTGCTCAAGGAACAAAGTGGCTACAGCTTGACTCTATAGCCATGGAATATATCTTTCTGGGATATGGTAATGATAAGTTTGGATACAAACTTTGGGATCCTAAGAATAGAAAACTGATTCGAAGACAGAGATGTAGTTTTAAGGGAGGATCAAACAGTTGAGGACTTTGGACAAGGAAGAAGTTCCTCAAACTAATATCTCAGGAAAGCTTGGAAAAGATAAAAGATCCTTCAACATCAACTAGAAGTGAAGAGGTGGTTCAAGATGACACAATTATTTCCCCCACCTAGTGATGATGAGGGTGAGGATGTAGTGTACTGATGATATTTCTAATGAGTTTGTTAATGATGTTGGACAGGATCATGGAGATTCTGATCAAGGGCAGCCAACTAATGTGAGGAGATCAGCTCGTGAACCAGTTCCATCAACAAGATATCCATCATCAGAATATGTGACAATTACTGAATGTGGAGAACCAGAAAATTTCAGTGAGGTCAAAGCTCATGTAGAAAAGGAAAAGTGGTTGAAGGCAATGCAAGATGAGATGAAATCTTTGCATGATAATCACACCTATGAGTTGGTGGATCTTCCTAAGGGGAAGAGAATATTGAGGAATAAATGGGTCTACAGGATCAAATATGAAGAAAATAACACACAACCAAGGTACAAGGCAAGGTTGGTGGTGAAGGGCTTCAGACAGAAGAAAGGTATTGATTTCGATGAAATTTTTTCTCCTGTTGTTAAAATGTCTTCTATTAGAATTGTTCTGGCTTTGGCTACAAGTTTGGATTTGGAAGTTGAATAGTTAGATGTGAAGACGGCCTTTCTTCATGGTGATCTTGAGGAGACCATATACATGGAGCAACCAGAGGGTTTTAAAGTCAGAGGAAAGGAACAGATGGTGTGCAGACTGAAAAAGAGTTTGTATGGTTTGAAGCAAGCTCCTAGACAGTGGTATAAAAAGTTTGATTCTTTTATGGAAAAGAATGGGTACAAGAAATCTGTTTCTGATCACTGTGTGTTTATCAAGAGGTTTGATGATGGTGACTTTGTTATTCTGTTGCTTTATGTGGATGACATGTTGATTGTAGGACATGATGGAGCCAAGATTGCAAGTTTAAAGAAGAACTTGAACAAATCCTTTGCAATGAAGGATTTGGGACCGGCAAAGCAAATCTTGGGAATGTCCATTCGGCGTGACAGGGGAGCTAGAAAGCTTTGGGTGTCACAACAAAAGTACATAGAAAAGGTACTTGAAAAATTCAACATGAAAGATGCAAAGCCGGTTGGAGTTCCACTTGGGGGTCACTTCAAGTTGAAGAAAAGTGACTTAAGTGAAACAGAAATGAAGGAAATGAGAAAGGTTCCTTATGCTTCTGCAGTTAGTAGTTTGATGTATGCTATGGTTTGTACAAAGCCTGATATAGCATATGCAGTTGGAATGGTTAGCAGACATTTAGCAAATCCAAGCAAAGAACATTGGCAAGCAGTTAAATGGATAATGAGGTACTTGAGAGGTACGTCCAAAATGTGTTTGTGTTTTGGAAGTGATAAACCTTTATTGGTTGGCTACATCGATGCAGACATGGCAGGTGACTTGGAAACAAGAAGGTCAACATCTAGGTTTATTATTAATTTTGCTAATGGGGCTGTGTCTTGGCAGTCTAGGTTGCAAAAGTGTGTTGCATTATCCACAACTGAAGCAGAATTTATTGCTCATACAGAGGCTTGCAAGGAGAATGCTATGGACTAAGAGATTTTTGAATGAAATTGGCATTGAACAGGAGAGATATATTGTACACTGTGATAGCCAGAGTGCAATTCACCTGAGTAAGAATTCAAGTTTTCATTCAAGGAGCAAGCACATTGATGTGAGATATCACTGGATAAGAGATGTGTTAGAAAGTAAATCTCTTGAGCTAACAAAAATTCATACTGAAAGGAATGTTTCAGACATGATGACTAAAGTTGTGTTAAAGGAGAAATATGTTTACTGCAGGAATGGAGCAGGCATGGATGGAGCTTCCCATGCTGGCTAGAGGTATTTCATGGAGTCGGAAGGGGAGGTTTGTTGGGTTGTCCCTCCTCCGTAAATACATGAACTTACAATCCTATTTTGGGTAAAAACTAAGATTTTCCAGATTTGGCAGTTGAAAAGAATAAAAGCAACATACGACGTTTTTCTTCTTTGGTTTTTTGGTTTTTGGGTTTTGGAGAAAAATTGTTGCTGCAAAGGGAGAAAGAAAATTGTGTGGAATGAAGAAAAGTGAATGTTTTGTTGAGATTAGCTTGCAATCGTCAATAGTAACTTCGCCAAGTTCTTAATCTGTAATATTTTTCCTTTGTTATCTTTTACAGACTTTATATCAATTTTGTAAAAAGTACAATAAATTGATATTGAGAAGTTTACTCTCCTGTAGATCTATTCTATATCAAAATTGTGATATAATGAATTTGATCTAGCTGTTTACCTTGTAATTTTTTCTCAAATTTGGAGTTTTCCATGTAAAATTATCTTGTCTGATCTCTCTATTTTGTTCCTTACTAGTTGAAACGATGATTTTTATTTAATTAATCCCAACATTTTACCCTCACAAATTCTACAAAATACATAAATACACGAGGCCTCAAACTCATTCAAATCCTTCACCCGCCAAAGAAAGAGAAGAATGATCCTCATCCATCACCACCGCCGTCATACTATCCTGCTCCACCAGCGGCCAAGCAGCCTGCTCGAAGGCCAACCCGGCCAGGTGGGCGGCTTGTTGAGCACTAACGTGTACCCTCTGTTTGTACTCCGGATCACCTCCGAGTCCTCGGGGATGACCGCCAAGAGAGCAAGACCCAGCATCTCCTGCACATCCAACACCGACATCATGTCCTCCCTCTTGATCAGATCGGTGCGCACCCGGTTCACTATCATCTTGATGTCCTTGATCCCGTCGCACTCCAGCAATCCCGTCACCCGGTCGGCGTCGCGCAGCGTGGTGATGTCCGGTGTGGTGACCAGCACCGCCTCGTTAGCCGGCGTGATCGCCGTGATGAACCCGGCGTCTATCCCTGCGGGGAAGTCGATGAGGATGAAGTCGGGGGGCGGGGAAGGGGAGCCGGAGTCGACGGCGGCGGGGGACTTGAGGGAGTCGACGATCCAGAGGAGGGCCTTGCCGCCGAAGCCGAGGGGGAGTTTGGAGCGGGGCTTGGAGATGCAGAGGAGGCGGAAGTGGGGCCAGCGCTTGTCGCGGACGAGGGCCTGATCGAGGCGGCACTCGCCGTTGAGGACGTCGACGGCCGTGTAGTTGACGCGGTTCTCGAGGCCGAGGAGGTTCAGGTTGCGGAGGCCGACGTCGGAGTCGACGGCGACGACGGAGAAGCGGAGGCAGGCGAGGGAGAGGCCGACGTTGGCGGTGGTGGTCGTCTTCCCCACGCCCCCTTGCCGGAGGTGATGATCACCATCCGCGGTGTCGACCCAGCCAGCTGCGGCTTCCTGTTCCATTGCAGGACGCGGGCGGGCGGCGGCGGACAGCTAGCGTTTTAGAGGGGGAGGGGATGGGGGTTTTGAAAGGGGAATGGTAGAGTAGCCGAAGAGATGTCATTCCAAGTTTGTTAGTCATGAGGATTGGATGCGTGTTGAAAGAGTGGGGGAAGGAGGGGGAGCGATGTGGCCGGCGAATTGGTGTGTGTGGGTATCAGATGAGAGTCTAGAGAGAGCGAAGACGGTGTCGGGTTCTCAGATTTTTGTTTTGGGGGACGTTGTGTTTGCTCAAGACGAGGAGTTGGGTTTGCCGGTGATGGGTGTCAGTTGGAGGATCACCGGAAAGAGAGATGACCATCGGAGTTGGCAAATGGGCTTCCACTCCAAGTCTCAATTTTGGAATACTGCTCATGGGGTTGGGTTCTGGTCTGCTCTATCTTACTCAATTATTTACCAGACTGCCGGTGAGTGTTGTACGCTACTCGAAATACGGCTGAACTTGATTCATTTCACTCCCTTGGTGAGAACCATGGTCACTCGAAGCGAATGTCAAGCAATAGAGCGCAGTGTAGACTACGTGTAAAGTTAATAGACTTCCTAATTGAAATTGTGTCGTCTTTTTACAACATTATATTTATTTTTCTTCGGTTTATTTGTATTATAAATATAGTAAGTTAGGTGTGTATGATTGATTATATAAGGAATTACTCGGTAGTGAGCAGGCCGAGTAACTGCTGAGGCGTTGGAGAGGGAGGTAGAGTATAAATTTAGAGTAGGTACGAGTATACAAAGAAATCTTCTTAATCAGTTAGTTTAAAAGCATGTGATACAATTCATAGGCAACTGATTCGAGTTAATTGTGTTTTACATACCCTTTAATTAAACAATAAGTAAGATTTTTTATATATTTTTACGGGCTCCAAATTAGGTAGCGGAGAGGGCGTGTAGTTACCGGCTGGGATGGTTTAAGACGTCGGGCGACATATTGATGGAGAGGTTTGATATAAATGCCGCCCACATGAACGATGGATCCGACGATGAAAAAAAGTGCTAAGTTATTATTATTTTACTAAAACAAGCAATTTTTTTTTTAAAAAAGAGAGAGAAAAATGAAAAACCTCGTGAAGGAAGGGAAGCGCGGAAATAGAATTACCGATCTCTTCCTTTCTTCATTTCCACGTTTGTTTGTCATCCTCCTCTCACCCATTCCCACCCCCATTTCATCACAGATCTTCGGCGGGCATCTTTTCGATCCTTCCCATTCCTCAGATTTGTCAGGCTTAACATTTTTACAACACTTGTTTGCAGTGCCGGTGCGTGTATTTGCAGTATTTGCAGCCAATTTTGGGTCAACAATTGACAAATTTTCTCATCTTATTCTTCCCATGTTTTGATTCAAATTGGAATTCGCAATGGAACTTGTTGGATCCACAACAATGTGGGGAGAACGTTAAAGTTGTTAGTGGCTTCTGTATATTGTTAAAAAGGAAAAAGAAAGAAAAAAAGAGGTAGAGGAGAAGCTTGTTTGTTTTTGTGCGGCAATTAGATAGATAGCCCAGATGCGGCCGTTGAGCTTGGGTCGGAGACCGCGGTTGAATTGGATGCTGGTATGTTTTACTTGTGTCATTGCACTAATATTCATCATATTCAACCCTTCCCCAACAAAATCGTTGGTCCCAATCGACGACTCGTCCCCCTCCCCGAGATCTACACCAGTTATCGGAGGTTGAGGGAGCAGGCGACGTCCGAGTTTTTGGAGATCCGATCGCTGTCGCTCGGGATCACGCCGCCGAGGGAGATCGAGGTTTGTGGGAAAGAGAGGGACAACTTCGTTCCCTGCCACAATGTGTCGAAGAATTTGTTGGCCGGGTTTCATGATGGGGAGGAGTATGATCGGCATTGTGATTTGGGGGAGCCGGGCATCAATTGCCTAATCCGGCCGCCCAAGGAGTACAAGATCCCTCTGAGGTGGCCGGCGGGGAGGGACATTATTTGGAGTGGTAATGTGAAGATTACCAAGGGTCAGTTCTTGTCTTCCGGAAGTATGACAAAGAGGTATAACATTTTTTTTATGCATTGGATTTGATGACGTTATTGTTGAATTTGATGATTGATTGATGTATACTATTTTGATGACTGGATACTGTAGATTGATGTTGTTGGAAGAAAACCAAATATGCTTTTCATTCCGAGGATGGCATGAATATAGATGGTGTTAAGGAGTACTCCCGCCAAATTGCGGAAATGTTAGGGTTAGCGAGCGATTCTGAATTTCGTCAAGCTGGTGTAAGTTTTAATGCTTTGATCTAAACTTGAACAACTCAACCTTATATGATGTATTCAAGTGTATAATGCACGACCTTTTGCATCCAAAAATTAGTTAAATTCCAACTTCTGGAACTTGTAGAAGGAGAGGACCGGGAGCTTTGACTGTAGCACAAATTCTTCTTTGTGGGAAGATGTTCATATATTTGATTGTATAATTGTTGAATTATATCTTTATTGGTTGCAGAAAATCAGTTGTTTATCATGTATCTTTCACATCGTATGAATTCATTACATGGGTTAATGGAAATTGTGCTTGCAGGTTCATATTGTATTAGACATTGGATGTGGATTTGGAAGTTTTGGAGCTCATTTATTGTCTCTTAATTTAATGCTGGTTTGTATAGCTGCATATGAGATATTTGGTAGTCAAGTACAACTTGCTCTTGAGAGGGGCCTCCCTGCATTGATTGGTAACTTTGTTTCAAGGCAACTTCCATATCCAGCATTGTCATTTGACATGGTTCATTGTGCACAGTGTGGAATCACCTGGGACAGCAAAGGTATGTCTCAGGTTAGGTTTAGAATATTGTTTAGACATGTTCTTTTAGCACATTAGGATACGGTGAAAAAAAATTCACTTTGCTGAATTTATTAGAAGAAAAAATGAGTTGATGTTTTTTTAAATACACGTAGTCATTTATCCTCATGAAGACTTGCAGTGGAGTTCTTTTGATTCTTGTTCTCATCAATAGTTTCTAATAACAGGTGGTGCTTTCCTAATTGAAGTTGATCGCGTTTTAAAGCCAGGGGGTTATTTTGTTTTGACCTCTCCAACAATTAAAGGTGTTTCCTCTAGTGCAAAAAACGGGGCAGTTTTGCACCCATTGAAGAATTTGCCAGCAAAATCTGCTGGAGCTTGCTATCCCAACAGGATGAAAGTTACGTTTGGCAAAAGACTTCAGATGTCAATTGTTATGCATCTCGACAGGCAACGTACAATAACTAGCATCTACTCTTGCATTTTATTGATTCACTCTTTGGAATAAATCCTGTAAACTCTGCTAGATGATGATATTGGTTCATGGAATTCAACCTTTAGCATTCCTCTTATGTGACAACTACAATTTTTTTCCTAGATATTTTTTCACACTGTTAAGTAAATCTCAGTTCCTTTTCTTCTTCTAGCGAACTTGGTGACGTACCTCCTCTTTGTAATGACAAGAATGAGATAGAAGCTTATTATCAGCCCCTTCGATCTTGTATCAGTGGAACTGCTAGCAGGCGATGGGTTCCTATACAGAACAAATCTCACTTGCATGATGAATTTCAATTGACTTCAGCTGAACTTGAAGTTCATGGTAGGTGTAAATATAAAAGGAGATTAATTTTTCTTTCTGCCATTTCTATCATTGTGGGGCAAAATCTAATTCTTAAACTGAATCATAAAACTAAACTGTTGAATCTGTTTTAGTCTCTGAACTAAGTGTTCAACTGATATCTCTAACAGCTAAGGGGTTGAGTGGGTTGTTATAGAGCATGTTTGAAAATCTATTTTCAAGTTTCATGCTTGATATAGCCATGTATTCATGTCAAATATGGACTATCAGAATCGAGAATCACAGATATGGTTAGAACCATGTAATATTGAATGGTGAACTTTTGAGGTCATAAGTTCATTTAAAACAGTTAAATAAAACCATAGAATTTATTCATAAATCATCTTTAGCAAACATCTTCGCTTACAGAAGACATGCATTTATTGTGTTGCTTGGATAGTATTTTCATAAGTTTTATATTTCATGATTTCAAATCTGTAAAAAAGCAAGAGCTTTGTAAATTTTACACAACTTAACCACTTGTCTTTAAAGCTTGAGTTATTAGGGAAGAGAACTACTAAATATTTACTTCAGCACTCCCCCTCACATGCAAGAAATCTTTTTAAGGCTTAGCACGTGGACAAACGCAAACATGGGGTAAATTGTCCATTGGCCACAACATGGGGTAAATTAATATTTTTCCAAGCATATATCACTGATGGGATTTGAACCTCATACCTTTGGCTCTGATATTATGTAAATTTTAAATGATCTAACCATTTGTCCCAAAAGTTCAAGTTGTTAGAAAAGGAAACCACTAAATATTTACATCAACAAGCTCCTTCATAGGTAGTCGAGAGTACAAAAGATGAGTACATGTTGATAGTGCATTCATTAATTTTATTGTCTAAATAGTTTGAAGGAAGTGATTGTAGTGATGCTTTTATTCACTCCTTTGTAAGTGGTTCAAAATTTTTGCTCAATACTGCTCATGAGAAAAAAAAATTGATCCTCTGGGTGCTCTTTTGATTATTCCACATAATCAGACCAACTTTTACAGGTGTGTGAAATAGATGCAGTTTTGTCAAGATTGAGGGACATAGATGTTCTTGTTTCTTGGAATGCAATGAATTTCAGATTAGGCTGATGGCATTTTTAAGGCTCCCTGAATCTATTTATGCTGCATCATTTTGTGTGTATGTGCTGCAGATAGTATTGGTTGTTTGCATCTGCAAGTTGACATCACTGCAAAATTTTCTGCTGACACCACTGAGCTAACATTATGCAGGAGTTCTCCCTGAAGATTTTTTGAGGACTCGCATGTTTGGAACTCTGCCCTGAAAAATTATTGGGCTTTGCTTACCCCGTTAATCTTCTCTGACCATCCAAAACGACCTGGTGATGAAGATCCATCACCTCCATACAACATCATTCGCAATGTGATGGACATGAATGCACATTATGGAAGCCTTAATGCTGCATTTGTGGAGGCAAATAAAGCGGTCTGGGTGATGAATGTTGTGCCTGTTGGATTTCCAAATACACTACCTCTTATACTAGATCGTGGTTTTTCTGGTGTTTTGCATAAATGGTGAGTTAAGTTTTGCTCTTACTGTACTCATAAGTTTTTTTACCCTTATTAAATGGTATTGGATCAAATATCCATACCATTTGGGAATTGGAATATAATGGAATAAAAAGTAAATTGATCTTGTGATGACATTGGTTTTGTTGCAAATATGACTTCCTTTTTGTGCTTCATTTTTACGACTTTAAGCTACTAGATATAGCTTGACATCAAACGCCACTAAATGGGGTTGACAATAATTGGATTGAGATAATAGTCATTAGCAGTTCAGTAGTTGTTTTAGCTTTGTTTTCATGATACAGATCTAATTCTAGTGTCGTTTTTTGCTCTGATGATCAATATCTAAATGCTTCATAGCTTGGAATCAGAAATAATATCTTTTAGATTTATCATCTAGAAATAGAATGATGGGCACTTCAATATCGTGATTGTCGTTTTCTTCTCAGGTGTGAGCCTTTTCCCACATATCCCCGTACATATGATCTGCTTCATGCATCAGGCCTTCTTTTGCATATTTTCAGTTCAAAAGAATGTGAGGTATCAGACATTTTCTTGGAAATGGACAGGATTTTGCGACCCGAGGTAGAGTTATTTGATTTTATGGAATTGGTGTTTTGATCTGTATTTGTTACTTGAAATAGAATGCCCTTTAATCTTCTCTCTTTGTCTGTTGGTTCTTGTTAATATTTTTATTCTGAAAAACAATTCTTTTTGCAAATAAATAAAAGGTAGGTATCCTTAATAACTATTCAATCATTTAATATAATATGTGATGCTAGCTGGGATAAGGTTCTGGTGGTGATTATGATGATGTTTTCTGGCTCTTTTAATATTTACTGGTCATTAGAAACCTGCATCTATATCCTCTTTTTTTAAAGTTGCCTTTTATTCTGCATCATTGTTATACATTACCTTGTACATTCTATAACTGGATCCCTGTGGCTGATCTTGTGTGCAGGGTTGGGTTGTCTTACATGACAAAGCACAAGTTATAGAAAAAGCTCGCTTGCTTGCAACCCTGAACCAATGGGATGCACGAGTTATTGAGCTCCAAAATGAAAATGACCGAAGACTTCTTGTTTGCCAAAAGCCATTTTTGAAGAGATGAATAGTTGTGAAGTATTTTTGACACTTGTTGGTTGCCCCTGGCTCAGGTATCTTGTTAGACTTCATGTTGTTGTATTTTATTTAGACTTCATGTTTCTTCTTCTGATATTTTTTTTATTCAATGTTATAATTCAATTATAATCAATCTGCTGGAGCTGCAGCCATGAATAAAAATAGTATTAAAAATAAATTGCTAAAGTTATGTGTTGGGCTAGTCCCACATCAATTCTAGGAGAGGCCACTGACTTGGATATAAAATTTGGGAAAACCTTACTCCTTGAGCTGGTTTGTAGAATAAGAGAGGCTCGTGATGGCATATTCGATCTAAATTGGCCTAATAAAAAACTCAAGTTAAAATTCTTGGACCTAGCTCCTCGGACTTCTTGAGTTAGCTTGTGACGTAAGAGAGACCCATGTAGTTGGATCCAAATTATGAAGGCTTGTTGGATCTAAAGTGGCCTATCATTATGATTCTTACATATTTTAGACTTTGCAAGAATATAGACGGCAAAATATTCATTCTCTTTTTTTCCTAGAAAATTTATTTAAAGTGCTAAAATTAAAAATGTAATGCAAGCAGATCTTGTCCCACGAACTTAATATGAAAATTAAGCCATATCATGTCTTTGTGTGAGAATAAGGGCTTGTGTGAGAATAAGGGCATGAAAGCCTGCAAATTTTAGATAGATTATCACTTGTTTCAAAAGCTCAAACCCTAAAAGCAGGGAGCTATTTGATGTTTACTTTAAAACCCCACTTAGATATAAAAGCTACCTTTGAATTGTGCCTAGTAATCTGCTAAATACATATTAGGGATGATTATTGAATGACTCATTTGGCTTTTCTCTATTTAGTTTTCTGGGGTTACTTGGATCTTGGAGCTGATCCTGTGAAGTACCGGCAAATATGAATGGTGGTACCCATGTATAGCCGCTTCCACGTGTTTGAAGGTATTTTTTGTCATTAGGAAAATGACCCCTCTAAGATGCAGGGTGATCTATTGTTAGCCCATCAATTTCAACCAAGGAACATAATATTTTACGAATGTCAATTCATTCATTTGTCCCATTTTTTTATTGATCTATATGTAATTAGAAAACATAAGATATTTATCTCTATTTTCATAGCTTTATGGGTTAGCCAGCTCTACATATTACAGTTCGATAAGAGAGATTTTAAGCGTTTTCACTCTTTCGGTTAAGGCTTGATAACACCATGCTGTAATATTTTATATTAAACTTGTGTTGGAGTTCGAATCTGTAAAATATGTTAACTTCCTATGAAATACATAAATTGGCCGATTACAGTCCTTGCTTTAAGAGAGTTGCTAGTTATATTCTTGAGAAGGTCCATTTCTAACTTTCTATGGGGCACAAGGGTGTGATAGATAGCCCCACAAAAAGATTGGAAATCGAGAGTAGAATGTGTCACAATGTTGCTGGAGTTGATGAAGTGGGGTACAAATGGAGTACTTAAGATTAGCTCTTCAAATGTACAGTCCAGTAGGCATTTCTGAAATTTTGTGGGCAATGATAGCCTCTATATTTGCTTGTGAGATGTAATAAACCTCCCAAATAAGATTGCGAAGATTGGTATGCAGTTTAAACTGTAATAAAGTATTATCTTGAAGGTAAAACTAGTATCAAGCTAATAGTATTTTCTAAGAACGTTTTTGATAACCATCCTTGAGATGGTGGTAGTCTTACGAATTTACTCATCTCCTTCAACCTGCCAGAGATCTAAATGCTTTGGTTCACCGCCACATCCTGCCCTTGTTAAAGAGATATTTGAGTTTGTAAAATAAAGTTCCATATAAATCGTATGCTGGTAAATATTAAGGAATGAGCTGAGGTTATAAATGCAAATTATGTAGATGTGAGTTTATTGTTATTATTGTTAAGGAATAAGTTTTTTTAGTAAATACCAACTGAGTTAGCCCAATGAGGAATTTGGAAGTCAAATCATTTCGAAACTCGTATTTCATATTAAAATTTAAAAGCAAATAAATCCAATTTTCACAAAAGAAAGCCCCGACTCAACTCATCCCGTAAAAAGCCCATCCATCTCCATCTAAGTTTTTTTTTAAAAAAAGAAGATAAAGTGCAGGACCCCATAATCCAGCCATCTAACTTTGTAAATGATATTTTTTAAAAATTTAAATAAAGGAGTTGATAATTAATAGTAAAATAATGCTCTATCAGATTGAATGGTAATTTTTGCATTATTCACATTTTAATGGTGTTTTTAACTGAATTATCTTTAAGATTTATTTAATATATTAAAAAATATTAAATAAAAAATTCAACGTTAAATAATAAAGTGATGCTCCATCTATCTATACATAATAAAACGACTACACCCATTTAAAAAATGGAAAATAGGAGTAGATAAACATACATATTTAAGAAGGAATATAATATGTTAAAAATAATTTATATGAGAAAGTATAATGGAATAAGAATAAATTTAATTAAAGTTTAAGTATACTTTTAATTCAATATGATATATGTTAATAAATAATAATTTCAGATTTGTCGGTACATAATAGAGAGCGCAGAAGGCGTTAATTAATTATAATTACTTTATAAAATAAGATTTTTTAAGAATTTTTTTAACCATCGTCTCCGGTTTTCTTGCCGGCATGCCCATCGCTGCGGGGTAGCAGGCAAACCACCGCCTCTTCGCCCTTGTCACTTGATTTGCTCCGTTGGTCTGCCACTATACCATGGCCGCCGACGACCTGCGGGCCTCGCTGCTGTTCCATGCGGATCAGAACCTCTGCTATGCCGACGTACTCCCTCCAAGCGAGGTGCGTCTCCACCACCCCTATCCCCATCCCCCTCCCACTTGGGCCACTTATAAGCTGCTGCTTGCTTACTCAATCACTGTCCCAGGTGTTGGCGAGGTTAAAGGTGGCAGTTCTCCTGTTCCTTCATCACCCCCTAACTTCTCCCCACCCCTCCATCGCCAACCTTGGTCTTGTGAGTCTTCTGCTTTTTTTTCTTGTAAGCGTCTGATTTGTAGCCTCGCCGATTTGTTTACGTTTGTTGTCGTTGATCGGGTCAGTCGGAGGTCTAGCAACGGCCGTCTTCGTTGCGGATTGGTGACGGAGGTTTCGTTGGTTTCCTTGTCGAGTTCCTTCTTCCCCAGATCTCTCATGAATGAGAAAGGTGCGAAGGCTTTTGTTAAAGGTGTTGGTAATGCTGCATCTGATTTTTATTATCCTTTCCTTCATTACATTATGTTTGCTTGTCGTATCTATCAAAATATTTAATCAACAAGGATTTGTACGGAAATATTGCCATGACATCTAGCGTTTGACCGATTTTGAGTTCAACATATATGCTTAACAATAACCAATTCTTCTGAGTTTTATAGGAGGCTCAGTTAAATTTCATTGAAACAAAAAACAACAGGATGGGTAGATCATATCAGTACAACTTCAAAATTTGTAAGGTTCTTTGGTCTAAATCTTAATTATGAGGACCGTTGGGGTAAAATTGAAGGGGGCGGGAAACTTGCACTCAGAAGGAGTGCGTTCTTCTTGCTCCATACCTTTTTTGTTTGAAGTTCACTTCTTATTAGTTTCATTTCTCATATGTTTCAGCTTTATGGAGTGGATTAGTGGTGAATAATTAATATGATTTCCATGTTGGTTTGAGCCACTTTGTGGTAACTTTGACGACTGAAATGAATTGAACTTTCACGATTAGAATTTGTTCATTCTTGGGCAGCATTGATTCTGTTGTACTTCTACAGTCATTAAGACAATTATGTTATTTTATTCGGTTACTTTTCCTTTCGGTTTGTTTAGTTCAATGGGAATTTTTGTGTCTCTTTTCCTCATAGTGTGGAAAGCCATGGAATTATGCTCTCGAATACTGCTTCAAGGAAAGAAAGTTTCCCAACGTAAGCTTTTCTACAAACTGCTTGGTGAGTCTGCTGAGTAAGGTTCACAAGCCCAGGTTAACAGAACTGTTCAAGGTTTATAGTCTTCCATTTATTTATTTCAATTTATCAGCTTCTTTTTATATATGATGAGCAATCTTGAATGTTGTATTTATTAGGTCCCCATATTCTTCTGGAAACATAAGCTGATGAAGAATTGGAACCGTTTTTAGCATATTAAGCTTCACTAGACTCTATAATTCTTTTTATAGATGTAGTTGCCCTACTCCGTTGCACACTCTACAGTCTTGGAATTATGGCTTCTACCATGGGTGCAGTCGTTGGCTGCTTGTTGCTAAAAGTACACTTTATTTGAACGCTTGTATTTTTATTTGCCTTGCGAAAATGCTTTTGCATTCATCCATTCAACTTGTCTCGATAACAAAATGCCTTTTGCATTACTCTGCTGTAAAGGCAGTAGCTATGTGTTTGTCACTTGTAAATAGTGATTTATTAATTCGTTTTTTGAAAGGAACCTGATGAAGAGATTGTGGATTGTTCAGTGACTGGGCCAGTGGGGCACCCCATTAAAGGTGACTTGAACGTATTGAAGAATATGATTTTAGAGTCAGATGCTCGCTATATTGTTGTGTTTGAGATGGTATTGTGTCAGATGTCCAATGCATAGTTTCAAAAATCGGCCAATTTAACTCGGCTCGATAAAAAATTGGGTTAAAATTAGGACGAATAGTTCTGTCAAAAAATTGGACAATCGCTTGATTCTGACCAATTTGAGCCGAATTGAATTGGCCGATTCTGGGCAGAGGGGGTTGGCGAGGGGTGAGGGGCAGGGAGGGGAGGGATCTGGTGGGGGTAGCGGGCGGCGATCGGGGGGGAGAGACAATGGGGAGCGATGGGCTAGGCGGCGGGAGTGATCTGCTAGCGGCTGGGGGGAGGAGTTGATTGGATGGCGCTAGCAAGGCAACGGGGGAGATAGGGGAGGGGAGGAGATTTGGCAGGGCAGGGCCAGGGGTGATTGGATGGCGGCGATTTGTGAAGGGACAGTTTTGTAAAAGGGGTCGTTTAGATAATAAATATTGACCCGCTTTTTATTCGAGTTAATAATAATAAAATAAATCTTAAAAATACAAAATAAAATTTAATAAAATAAAATACAACCAATAATAGTCTAACAACATATTCTAAAATGATGCGGCAGATAGGGAGGAAGAAATCAATGACCGATTTTAACTGATTCAAGTGAACTGATTCTTATCCGATTTTTTATAAATTGGTCTGATTCAATGACTCCCTCTCAATCTGATTCAACGTCAGATTCTATTTTTTGCAATTATGGTCCAATGCCCTGTCAGCTTCATTAGGAATAAGATGTGACTAAGGTTGTTTTGAATCCTTGCGCATAGGTTGCTATATTTCAAAGTTTAGCTGAAGACCAACATATTCCACAAGATTCCTTGCATATTAATCACTGCGAATGACTACTAGGTGAGAAGATGATACATCTTTTAGTCCACCCTTAACTATCTTTCACTGGGTCCAGATTGTATGGTTTGCGGAGGAGGAAATAGACGAGTCACGAAAAAATTTCCGGCTCGGGAGTCTAGAATTTGCCAAGTACCCTTTTCTATAATCTAGTGTAAATTAAAAAAAATAACTTTTGGTAGTTATAAAAGGGGTACTTGGCAAATTCTGGACTGCTGAGCTGGAAACTTTTTCATACTCAGCAAACCATATAATTTGGACTCTCGTCCATACCTTGTGGAGAATGGTCATCCCTTGAAATCACATTTTATATCTTTTGTATTTCCCATGTTTTCAAGGCTTTATGCCGTTTATTCTTCTTTTTTATTTCATGGAAAGGTTATTCATGGATGGTGTTCTAATCATTTTTTTCTTGCATTGGCAAAGGGTACTCCTGCACCAAATGAGTACAAATTTTCCAGATATTCCAATCTTAGCCTTGGTTGACTGGTAAAAATGTACTCTGCTTCAGACCTCGTTCTTCATCATCATTGTGCACCTTTGCAATTATATATTTTGTTTCCTCAAAGGAACCCACCTGGATTAGCTATACCATGCACTTATGAGTTTGGAAACATTGGAATGGGGTTGGAAGCATATCGTTATGGTAATTACTGGTTATATTTAACACTTGAACCTCACACAATGCGCTGAAACTTGGGAATCTCTTTGCAGCATGCAATGTCAAGTGGCTAGGATTGCGGGGGAAAGTCCTTCAACTCGTGCAGAAAGAATTGTTTATCCCTCTAAAACCACGTGACCTTCAGATTGCTAAGAGTTTGATATCTGAAATTTTGCAGGTTAGTGGTAGATATATTTGATTTGGTTTACAAAAATCGAATCTTGAATTCTGCCCGCCACTAATCTACTACAAGCTGAACTTTAGTTGTAGCTGAACTTGTTAATGCTATTTTTTTCCTGACTTGTGTCCCAACTTGTGTTCTGAAGGAAGTGTACAGGAAAGAGCTGGAATTAAAGGTGGAAAGCACTCATCGAGCTGAGATTGAATCACTTTACTATCATGGATTTGATTTCTTGTGGAAGTTTGTTGCAAGGAAAACAGTACAACTTGATCATATTTGAATGTTTCGTACTGTTCTTTGTGTTTTGCAACAATTGTTACTGGCAGATGGATACAAAACATAGAAGGGTTGAAAAACTTCCTCTTAGAAATTTTGTATTTTGTTATATCTTTGACGGCATATGTTAACCGTCAAAGTCATTGTTCTACACGCATTTTTCTTTTTTGGTTGCATGGGATGGCTTGTTATTGGGTTCAAGTTAAATGATTTGCTTGAGTGCGGTAGCTAATATGTATTCGAGCTAAAATATGACAAATAGGTTTAAGACAAACTAGTCGAATATAGGATCTAACCTCGTATTTGTTTGACATCACTTCAACAGAAACCACCTCTGGAAGCGGCGGTACTAACATTGCTATTAGCCCCATCCTTCACTAGTTAAATGTATCATTAGGGTGGTTTCTTATTAATGACTTGTTTGATCATAGGTTGATTTGATTATTATAAGGCATAGTTATGATTTGTATACTTTTTTGTAGTACCCTTATTTTTATTTTCATCTCCAAACCCCGAGACATTGCAATAGCAGTGACAAAGGATATATTACTCGTTCATTTTTCGTAGCGAAGGTGCAAAAGATAAGAACATTATAATTGATTTTTTACGTAATTAAGTCATTTATTTACTCTTTTCCATAAAAAACACAACTACAATAATAACCATAAAGTTAGGGTGCTAATCAAATAAGCGAGTTGAGCTCAACTTGTGTTCGAACTGAACTCGAATAGATTGAAACTCGTTCGAATTCGACTTGAGATCGAACGAGTTTTGAATATACATGCTCGAGTTCGATTCGAATATTTTTTATGTGTTCGAGCTCGACTTAAGTTCGAATACACTGAAACCGAATACACTGAAACTGTTTAATTTTTCCGAATTCGAACCTAGCTCGTTCGTGAGTTCGAAATCGGCTCAATTAAAAATCAAATGTACCTTATTTTAAAAAAATACCAATCAATGTGGATTAAACATATAATTTTGAAGTCATAAGGTGAATATTTATTATCTCTACTTTCTCGCTTCTTTATTATTATATTATATATATATAATATAAAAATTATATTATTATATTATTTTATCAAGTCAAGTACGAGTTGAGCTACGAGTCAATTTCAAGTCGATTTTGAGTTATAACCGAATTAAGTTGAGTCGAACACGACCTTGCTGAAGCTCGGTTCGTAAGATTTGAGTTCGAATTCGAGTATTTAAATATCAAATTTTAAATCGAATCTAGCTAAGGTAAACACTAAATGCTCACGGATTAGCTCGTTCAATTAGTGACCTTCTATCAAATAATAATAAATATTTTTACTTTTTATTCTTGCCTGTATATATTTATTTATTTATTTATTAAAAAAAAAAAAAAAACAGAGGCAAGAGCGGAGCAAGAGGAGGGAAGCAGTGAGGTTTACAGGTTCCTTCCATCATCATCTTCCCCTTCACCACCACCACCACCTTCCCCTCAAAAATCTTACTTTCCCTTCCCTCGCCCTCAATCTCTATGTTCTTTTTTCTTCCCCTCCCTGTTTCGCCCGCTGATGATCACATGCTGACCTAATTTCGCGGTAGAACCTCGCTTCCTCCCTCTTCTCTACCTCCGAGTTCTTTTGCGTTCCCTGTTCTTCCCAACGATGCCCCGATCGAAGTAGCGAGTCTTGTTCTTTTTTCCGTTTTGATCTGTACGAGGTGCGTTATTTGATGAACTCCCCCCCCCCACCACTTTTTTTATTGCAATTTGCTTAGTTTTTTTAATAGTGCGGATCATAGTGTGTGATGGAGGCAATTCGTTGCTATCTTCTCGGTTGTTATTTGATGCTGTGTAATGCAGCTGTTGGTGTAGCTGTTGGCAATGCAATCTGGAAATGGGCATGAATCCAAGAGGTCCGCTTTTGGATAAATTGTTGTTCTTACTTTTTTCTTGGTGTACTTTGGCTGTGTGTTTTGTGTGTAATATTTTCTATTCGTTTTTGTTGGTTGCGTTGTTTAGAACATCCAAGAAATCGTATAGTAGAGAATTTCTGGTATCTCTTAGTGATTTGGACATTTGTAAGAAGTTGCCCCCAGATTTTGACGCTTCAATTCTGAGGTAAAGTGTGGTTTCTTACTTTCTTTGTCATCGTCATTGGTTTTGTATTGTTGCTTGACAATCATCTGCATTATCTTGGGGATAGTGAGTTCGAGGATGCTTCGAATAGTAATGCAGAGTGGCAAAGGTTTTCGGGAGGCCAGTCTCTGCAGAGCTCCAGATGGGGCGAGTATGGTGCGTCCCCGCCCAATGTTTACTCGCGGGGAGCCCATGGTAGGGGCTCGAATGATGCTGATGGACATTCTGATCGAGAATCTGGTATGTGCTGCGACTTGTTTTTCTTTTTGACATTGGGACCTGTGCAGCTGCAGCTTATTTCATTGTAAAGTTAGTGCAATTGCTTCATTCAAAGTTCCTGTCTTGCATGAAGACTAAATGTAGTTTTGTTTCCGGAAATGTAGATGCTGGGAAACGTTTTGGAAGCCAGTTTCGCCGTTCATGGCAAAGTCCAGAACATGATGGACTTCTGGGGAGTGGCGCATTTCCTAGACCTTTTGGATATGGTATTGGTGGGCCTTCTGCTCCAAGGGGTCGGGGTAGTGGTCCGTATCAACTGAACAAGAGCTCTGAACCTTATCAACCACCTCGTCCTTATAAGGTAAGGATATCCAATTAGAGATTTATCACATCTTGCTGTAGGTCTTTTAGGTAGCTTTTAATATGTCAAGCCAAGAATCAGGATAGCTGTGTTAATTTGATCAGCATGCATCAGTCGGGATGTTTTATCTATTCTTTGTGTTCACATGTGAGTTCCTTTCCAGGCAATTCCCCATGCGCGGCGTGACAACACTGACTCTTTTAATGATGAAACCTTTGGGTCTGCTGAATGCTCCAATAATGACAGGGAAGAAGAGGAAAGAAAGAGAAGAGGTGGCTAAATTTGGCTGGCCAGTTCTATGATTTTTTCATGACATTATTATCTAGTGTGTTTCTCTTACTTGCTTTTACAATGTTATTTCATCTAGCATCATTTGAGTTGCTGAGGAAGGAGCAACAAAAATCATTGCAAGAAAAGCTTAAGCAAAATCCTGAAAAGCATAAAGATCAAGTTGGTGTAGACGTTGACATACTGTTGGGTAATACTGAAGACGAGAAGGCAATTTGGAAAAATAACACCAACTCCTTGAATGTCTCTTCTGGTCCACTACACCATGATGAGCTTGTAAAATCTCTACCTCTTGGAGCTTATGGTTCAAGGCCTCTTATTCCTCCTGGTTTTGCATGTTCAACTATTGATAAGAATGCGGAATCCTCTCTGCTGGCATCAGAGGTATGTTCTTGGTTATAAAAAATATTGAGTAATTGTTACCATTACAAGTATGTATGTACCAAAGAGCAAGCCAAATGGGTGAAAAGAATAATTTTCGCAAATAAATTTTCTCTTTGTCATAGGAATTGAGAAGTCTGATTTGAACTGATTTAATTTTCAGATGGGCCATGCTTCTGTTGATGATACTGCAGTTGCAGTCAAAGTACCAATACTTTCTTCCAACTCCACACATACGAAAGAGTATGAGAGAAAAGTTTCAATATTTGACGATACAAATGAGCTTCATGGCTCCAGGAAAGTCACAGTAGAACATTCCTTCGCTAATGAAACTCCTGTGCACGAGATACCTTCAGCAGTGTCTTGTTCATCGTCAGCCTTTTCCAGTTCTCAGACTCCCCCAGCTTCTGTTGAGTGGGACACTGGTAATATTGAACATGTTGCTAGTGATGCAGGCAAAGTGACCAGGGTTGAGGTTTCTGGTCAGGATACATCAATTTTGCAAAAGCTATTTAATGGTGCTTTGACACTAAATGATAATGCATCGCCAATTTTTACAGAGGTATGCATTATCTGGATGTATGATTTCGGATTTTACTTTATAGATAGATCTGAAACGCTGATGGTCTTGTTATTCTTGTTATTGTGATATAAACATTTTTCAATGCTATGCCATTTTATCCATGGAAATATGAAATAATCCCTGAGTAGTTGTTTTGCACTTTCATTCTGTCTGTTTCAATGGCAACCTTAACCTTCATGTCTCTGTGTTCTACAGACTGTGAAAACAAATGATGAGCCATGGCATCCAATATCCTCTGAAACGTCCAAGTTTGCTCACTGGTTTCTGGACGAAGGTATGACATTGTTTTGTCAATTTTGTTTTCAAATATCAAGTTGCTGTGTAAATTATTTTCAAGACATTGAATGTGCCAACTTTGAAGTTTGACAAATTCTTTGCATTGTAACAGATAAGAAACCTTCCATGGGTACTTCAGAGCCTAGGGACCTGCTTTCTTTAATTGTTAGTGGTGATAATAGTGGAAGCAAAATATCTGATCCCCATTGTGAAGTACAGTCAGAGGTGAAACCAAGTGAATTTTTTTCTCAAATTGGCATGATTACCGATAAGCCTAGTTTGGTCACTGCTTCTTCTGGCCAAGAAAATAGTTTAAAGCCAGTGTTTCATTCCACGGAACCAGATTCCAAACATGCAGTGCTTACATGCGAAGATCTTGAACAGTTAATTTTATCTGAGGCCAGTGAAGGTAGTTCGTACCCTCAGATTTCCATTCAAGATCCATCACTGGATATATTGGATGCAATATCACTTACGTCCAAGGCTGATGTGGATGATCATGCATCCCTACATCTTCTTTCCTTGTTACAGAAGGGTTCATCTAAAGTGACTAAGTCCAAAGCTGTTGATTGCTTTGAATCTTTTGACATCTGCTCTATGAGGATGGGAAGTGCAGTAGAGGTTCCCAAGCCTGAGAAAACATTGACCCTTGAAGCACTTTTTGGTTCAGCATTCATGAAGGAGCTGCAGTCAATAGGGGCTCCTGTTTCTGCAAAGGGAAGCTCAGTTGGTGGAAGTGCTAGAACTGATTTGTCAGAACCCAATCATGGTTTTCCATTGTCTTTTGCAGATACTACAATTAGTAATTCTGGCTTTCGTGAGACCAATGAGGAGAGCAACTTCCTGCATGCAGAACATGGTCTTATTCATCCTGTATGGCCTGGTTTTAGTGATTCACAAACTGAAGGTGTGAAGTTCAATGGTGGTGCGTTTGCCCCAGAGGACACAGCTGATGGGATGATGGATTCGCAACTGCCGGAAGAGAATAGTTTGATTTGTGCTAATGAGGTCCTTAATAATGAAACTCCTAACCTCTTGCACATGAGAGATGCCCTCGAAGTTGATGAGCATTTGCCCCTGAATGGACCAGTTGAGGTTGTTGGTAAGGTGGGTACTTTAAGTTCCCTTATTAAAAGAGATCCCTCTTTATCGCATCATGGTTTGGAAAGGGATCCCCCATTTCAGCATAATGATTCATTGGATGCTGAGCATGTGCTCCAGAAATTGCATGGTCAATGTGTGCCTCCACACTTTCCAAATCCTCATCTTGATCAAAACCAATTTGGAGCTTTAATTCCACAAGCTATGGAACAAAATGTTTGTGCCGAAATGAATAGGCCTGGCATTGATAATGTCACTCACCATGTTCTGCACCATCCTTTCCAATCAAGCATGTACCGTCACCATCACCCTTATCATGGTTTAAGTACGCCACCCAGGTTTGAGTCTCGGCCAGGTCACCCGCCTCTGCAGCAAATGTCACCTATTCCAGGCAGTTTCCCATCATCTCATTCAATTCAGGGACTGCCTGGGAGTGCCTTTATTTCCCCTGCCATGAATCATTTCAGCAGGCATGTACCACCAGATATAATTCCAGTTCAAAGTTTCCCTTCAAGCCAGAGGCCACCTGATTTTGGGGTTCCAATTCCAGGTATTCTCTCTTCCTCTCATTTTATCATATCTTCACTTGGCACCTAATAATAAATGAGCGTCTGAGAGATTTTTATGAGTGAAATTTTGATATGTTAACTGTATTTCTTGATTTTGTCATACAAAATCATACCAAAGCACAAGCCTAATGATATGGAAGATAGAAAACAGATGCTTTGGAAGTATACATGATGTAGGACAGAAACTAAAATGAAGAATATTGGGCAGTGGTAATAAAAGAGGAAAGCAATGGCAGAAGAGTGAAAATGATATTACTTGAAGGTGCACTTACACAAGAGCAGTTTGCCCTTGCATATGATTATTTGGGAATGGAGATGGGCACTAATTCTAGCAAGATAAGTGTAATATCCTAAAAAATTAGAAGAAATTATATTAATGTGGTTGTCTGAATAGATGTCTAGTTTTAGTTAACCTTTTTTGAAGAAATAACGCAGACCCATCAATTTTGTACTTGGACTAGGTCATCAGAGACAGCATGAGAGCCAACTCGGGATAGTATTGAATGGTGGGCTGTACTAGACCGACGTGGGTGACCGCAGGCTGAGAAATAGAATTCCAAAGATGGAATTTCCTTAGGTGGGTGGATTCTAAGATCCCAAAATTAGTCCCACATCCAAAGGTAAGATCTGATATATTAGTGAGGGTGTGCCTATAAAACTATAACTTGGGTTAACTATTTTGAAGGGATGACTTAAGCCCAACAATAAATCATGATTAATAGGAAGTATGAAGTAAAGTGTCTTTGGAATACTTCAATGCTAATGTAGCCTTGATGTGGGCCATGCTACTGTCAGCACTTCCTTAAGCTGATCAGAAATTCAAGGCTTGAATAAGCAATGCCTCTTGTTTCACGGAAGTTTTTGTCATTGACTTACATGAAAGTGGTTAGTTGTTGATGTCATATATTGTAGATAGAATTAAGTGATGATGATGATGTCTTCCATGAATTGGTTAATTTCACCATTCAGTCCTCAACCTAGCTGCCAGGACTTTGCTGTATGGCTTACTATTAGTTAGGTTATTTTAGGGATCTTTCTAGTGTGGATGTTGTATCGGATTATATTTGGTTTATTTGCTTGTCTTATCCTTATTCGGGTTTTTGTTTTGGATCTTTCTGGTTTAGATGTTCCTTGTATTAGGTCAATTTGGGTCTATGCATATTGCTTCAACCCTCCATTGTACTCTTGTTTTGGTGAATAATAAAGTTATTTACTTTAATGAACCTCCCATTTTGAATTTTGTCTTGATTTCTCTCCTTTCACCTGGGTCCCTAAATTGTCTTTTGTTAATTCGTATCAAGAGCTTTAGGTTGTGTTTCAAGGTAATCACAAGTATCAATCTCTTTGTCGCTCAGTATCAGGTTTTGTGTCACTCATTTGCTTGGCATCAATTTACTTGCCACTTGGTATTCCCACTGATCCACCCTTAACCTTGCTGCCAGGCTTCTCCATATGAATGCAGCATTTTCCTTTCGTAAAAATCAAAGTTTGCTTGCTGTCAACCAAGCATCCTCCACATTGGCTGCCAATCCGCTGCCACCAGCATAGCCATTGCTTCTGCTCACAACCTCTTGGCTGCCTTTACCGACATTGCTGGGTGTAGTTGGTGTTGGACTCCAGCCACCTAGCACACACATTACACATGCACACACACATCCCTGATCCTTCTTTTTAGGCAGGCAGAAAACAACAGAAAGGAGCCTTCTTTCATTTTGTGCTGCCACTTCCACTGGTACATTCACCATTGTTGTGCCAGATTCTGCCGGTGTTCCTCTTTTATGACGTCTGTCAGTTGCCTCTTCATGTTGTCAACATTTGTACTCTCTTGCCGTCCCTTAAGAAATTTTTAGGAAGAATTGTGTTTGGCAATGTTTTCTTTTTGCATTATATGGGAAATTTAAATTTATTGTAGCGATTTATTAGTTGAGGTGGATACCAAGCATTCTACAAAGCTGTTCAACAATTTGAGATGCACGGGTAGCCCAACTTTCTGATTTCAAGAGATCGAAATTGGTTTATTCTATTGCATTGGACGTGAATTGTGTCAATAAAGGTTCTATATTGTGGAAGAGGTTACTTCTGAGGCTACATGAACTGAGATAATGTTAGCCTATGAAGATCAACTGACTTTCTGATTTCGAGGTATTGAAATTGGTTTATTCTGCTGCATCGGACGTGAATTGTGTCAAAAAAGGTTCTATATTGTGGAAGAGGTTATTTCTGAGGCTATATGAGCTGAGATAATGTTAGCTTATGAAGATCAATTGTCTTGCTCAAGTGACTAGACGATTTTATCTTCTTCACAACTATTTGCTGCTCTTCCTCAATACCAGGAGGTTGTCACATCTGTAGAGCATGTCGTGGCAAATTACATAAAAATCATATTTGCTCCATTCTGGCGAATGCTAAGCCTAGAATACTAGAACGTCTGATTCTTGCCCCACTTCTCATGATGTTTGTAAAATTGAAATTCCAGGGTGCATATGTAAATCATTACCCCTTGCTGTAAACTTGGAGGACAAGTTTTCCTTAGGGGGAGTCAGACACATGAACATATAGTAGGCATTTTTAGGAAATTTATGAGATAATGGCACGATTTATTTGAAGTATTATTTTATTATTACTTGTCTTATTATTAGTTAATATTTTAAGGGTTTTCTCATTTTAATGCCACTTGTATTAAGTCATTATTTGTTTATATAGATGATGACTTCAAGCCTTAATTTTAGGAAAGGTGTGTGGGAATAGTTTTTGCTTTGGTTGTTACCCCCTCTTCTTTTGAATTTTGACTTGATTCCTTCCCTTTGTCTCTGATTCTCACCAACCACCTCCACCCCCCAACCCAATTTTCTGGAAAATTTTTCTTTAATTATCCTCCATCAGTTATGCTGGAATGGAGTGAGTTGCAGGCCCAAGATGGAAAAGCATTTATCCCAACAATTTTGGATTTAAGATGTGGTACTGGGGTATATTAGGGATCATGTTGACGGTTTAAGGCATTTGTTAATAGATGAAAAAAATGAGAATAGACTGTCTACGTCTTCTTGATGACCTGACAGAGGTGATAATAACAGCTTGGTTCCATAAACAGTGAACTCCAGACAACTTTCAACAAGTTCCAGAGTTGCAGATAGTGAATCAGTTGAGGAATCAATGGCAGGTATGGACAGTGTCAACTTTAATGACATTGAAGTTAGTACAAACGAAAGGAACACCTTTTATTGGCATTCGAAAAAAAGGTTCAAACAAGTTGATGATGAAGAATCAAAGATAGAATATGGACAATGGGAAAATCAAGTGCAAAGCAGTAAGGTGGTTTGTGTGTGTGTCTCGGACCAAAAAAACTGGCTTCGGCAGCCAGCATGGGTGAAAAAAATCAATTTACCGAGCAACAACATCAGCAAGGCCAACGAACTCGAGAAATGCAAGGAGCAATGCCTTGGCCAATCAGCATAATTATCCCAATCGTGCCACCTTTTTCCGGAATGGAGCAAATATGATGTTTCTCTAATTTTATTACAAAAAGAAATTTTGGAAATGAAAAGTAGTGAATGTTTTAATATTTAAAATTGTGTTTACTCTTTTCCATCTGTATCTCTCTTCCCCTTTCCTATATCTCTCCCTCTTCCCTAGCCACCATCCCTGCCCCTTTATTTTTCTGCCTCTCTTCTCTGATTCCTTTTTCTTTCCTACTGATCTACCTTAACCACCCTTGTTTCTTCTTTTATTTTTGGCCATCTTAGCCATCACATTGCCAACATGAGAACTGTTTGTAGAGGTGGTGGTTCGTGCTATGTGGCCAGTCATTTAGTGGAAGATTGATGCCTCTCCCCTTGTTTTCTAGAAAAATTTAGGGGGTAAGCTGGATGGTTTGTCAACGGTGTTTTTTCAAGGAAAAAAATCATGACATTAACCATTTTATTTTGACCCGCATTGCCCAACTGTGGCGTTTGGTTAGTGCATTACACCTCCATTTTGTACTTAATAAGAAGGCGTTGTGTGAAAAAGGATACTTCACTCAATTGTTGGGTTAGCCTATAACAGCCATAAGCTCATTATTCTGGTTTTCCCATGATGCTTCTAGGAACCATGGCCGGTAATGGTGGCTATCTAGAGTCTTTGGAAAGGTATGAATTTGATTTGCGGGCAAAGAGATGGAATTAAGAGCAAATGCAAAGCAAGTCTACCAAGTTGGAGGTGGGCATGGTAAGGTTCCTGGGGCATTTGGTCCTCCAGAGCTTGAAATAGGTTTCAGGCACTGATCATGGTACTGTTGTTAATGATGAGTCAGAGCAACTTACTATAGGAAAAAAAGACAAGATGCGTGGTTTACTTGATGTCAATATGGGAAATTTTATCTGTAATTAGTCACTTGTATTGTACAGTATCATTTCAAAAATATCTTCTGGAATTTTGTCCGTCATTGTTTTCTGTAGGATTTTGCATGTCTTTGTCTTAGATATCCCATCTTTTGATTTGGAAGAATCTGGTAGTGGTTTCTCAGAACAACGGTTGCAAAATGATTTGTTTGTAGGAGAGAATGGTAGAATAGGAAAGCTATTGGATTTTTGATATGGGGAAGCACGGGCTCCATACCAAAGGATGACATGTTTTAGAGGTATTATTTTAGGAGGGGGCTGAGGTGCATTCATGTTAGCTGAGGGGAAGGAGGAAGACGTGATGTATGTTACTCTGGACGACCTCAAAAATTCGAAGAGGCTGATGACATGTTTGATATAGTTTGTCCTTCAAATTGCTGGGATTGGGGGCAACTTGGTTATGTTTTCAGAATTTACTGTAAATTGATGTATGATTTTTTAAATATAAAAGACAAAACTAGAAATAAGAAATCATGCCTTAAGAGCGAATGGATCATAAGTGTTGCGAGTAGATGTTGACTTGCAGACAAGGTAAGAGCCTATGACCTCAACTCGAACTCAAAATTCACATTTGGAGAATTTTTTGGCGTTATAGGTGGGAAGTGATGAGCTCTACTTATACGACGTAGGATGATTATCTAATGAAATGAATTAACACAAATTTCATCTTAAATAAAATTTCTTTCAACTATAATTAGAATTTGGGGGGTTCTGCCCAATTATGGGTCGTCCATGAAATAAACTCCCGACAACCAGAAAGATCATTCTATAAAACACCACACCCAAAGCAATATTATTGATCAACCCTCTCTTTTTTAAATCCAATTAGGAGCCACAAAATGTTGCACACAGTCCTACTGCGGTTACTTATTATTGGGTAGAACATTGTTAATCAAACAGTTGGTGGAGGAGGGCCTAAGATGGGGATGGGTGACCAGCCGACAGAAGCAGTAGAAGACGAACAGGGTGTGGGGCTGTCACGGCCCACTCCCGTTGCAGGTGCGGGGACCTTTTGGGGTGCGACAGCCTAGGAAGCAGGCTGCTTGGCCCAACCTCTACGGTTCCCGACGACACCATGCCCACCCCACATGCACTGTCCAGGTCTCTCCTTTGCACCATATCCTTCCCCTCCCCTCCCCCATCATCAACCATGCATTACTAGCTTATATTATAGCTGCAGTACCATCTCACAACTTTTTGGAGAAGAATGAAAAGGGACTAACAAAAGATAGATGATAGCAAGAAATGTTGACGAGCATCGTGCATTAAATTCCGGCAAAGTGGTGGTTCAAACATCTGTGCTTATTTACCCCGTAATTGGCAGTGGCTAGTGTGTTGTTAGCGTTTGTGTTTGCTGTTTTTTTAGTTGTAATGTTTCTGACTTGATTAATTGGATGAAAAGATTTGAAACCCTGTGCCCTACCTGAACAAATAATAAGGATTCTCAAAGAAAGATATAAAATATATATGAGTAGGATCATGTATGTATATGCCTCTTCCAGCCCTAGTTGCAGTACCTATAACAACGGCACTTTTTTTCATAAATTTCTTCACAAGCGCTTGAAAAAGAGAGTGCAAGAATTTCACCTTGGAATCATCAGGGGATATAATTTGTTTGCGGTCTTTGTTGTGCAGATATTTGAACACCGAATGACACACGTCTTGATATAATTGTATTTTTTATGCATATGCACAAACAGGTTGTATTTTCTGCCTTTTTTACCAAAACAGAAACGTTTCTAATCATATACTGTGTTGATCTGAATTCTAACCCAAGTACTTTTAGCCTTTGGGTCCTTAGCTTCTAATAATTATTGGCATGGTTTAATGGTTTGATACGAATAACTTTTAATGCAATTTATAAAGGATTTATAAAATAACACACCAAAAGCAGAGTTCACTTTAATTTGGGTAGAATATTCAGTTCTGTATATATATCAGGATCCCTGAAAAACAAAAAACATTAGCGCCGACTCGTTGGATTTAATAAGAAAAAATAAAAATAAAATGCATCTATTGAGAAGTCTAAACTTACGACAACAAATCTCATCTTCAAGCATATAATCGCAGTAGAATTATTTGATGTGATTCAACTAGAACAGAATCCGTAAATTGATCTCAGGGGTAGCCATAATTTTAATCACTTAATGGAATGAGGCTTGGAATTCAGACGAAATTTAAGGTATTAACTCCACAAATTGAAGTCAAATTGAATTGAAGAATCAATGATCAAGCTTGACGAACTTTCACCTGCCATTCATGAGTTTTCATCAAGCTTGAAACAATTCTTGTCTTTCAGATTCCTCGAGCGACCAGCCAAGACATGAAATAAGTTTGAAATATATATATAAAATTCATAAAATAAACACAACACCTTGGATCTGGTTTACGAATGAACTAGAATCGAAGAGTTACGATATAACTCGAGCCTTGTCGAGAATCAACGAAAATGTTGAGACCATAAAATTTCATGATACATATATAAAAGACCGAACAACTCTCCTATTTGCAAAACATTTTGGAAGCATAAGCTAATGAACGATGAGTACTTAAATGATCAGAAGAAACCGCAGCAATTTAACAGCTAGAAGTAGAAATAGAACTGAATCAACACCAGTTGAAAACATAATTTACATTATGTGCAGTATCATAAAAATGCCAAAGTGGGGATGCCTTGTGCTTTCTGCAATGTTACAGCCCAAACATATTGACACATACTAAAAATATATGTACATCTCCAAAATGAACTAGTCTGCATTGGTTCTAATCACTAGGCAATCATCTGGGTAGAAATATTAGTATATGCATGTAAGAAAAACAACGTCAGCCAGGATAGGCCTCATGTGGCACATCAAAGAGATTGTTTCATAATCAAATATTATAATCATTTATCAAAATCAAAATAAATCTGCATGCCATGAGATGGAGTCTTCGCGATATTGCGCCTCCGGCAAGCAGGTTTCTTTATGAGCGCTTGATAGAGTATTGATGGGAATACCGGGAGTTGAATCTCTCTCCATCTCAGAGGTCATAAGTTCTCTCTTGCATTATCTATAGATAAGAACGAATTGGATCTACTCAATGATGGATCATGGTTGCAAAAATTGGAATCGAAATCGGAATTAATTTTTGAGAGAATCAGAATCAGAATCGAAATCAGTCTAAATCGGACAAGAATTAGTTCAGTTAAATCGGTTTGAATCGGTCTTATATAAAAATTTTAACTTAATTAAAATTAGTGGGTTATTAGTATAAAATATGTCATTATGATGTAATTTTTATGTTATAATGTATATTATATTTTATGATATTTTTTCATATTTTTTTGGATTTTTTAAAAATTATTTAGAATTAGTTATTATTTTTGACATGAGTCGGAGTCGAGTCAACTTTTAATTATGAGAATGTTACTTCTATTTCATCCCTCGTTCTCCCCCGCTGCCGCCTATGTACCCTCCCTCGATGGCCACCATCGCCATCGCCCTGCCACCCCGTCGCCCTCCCCTATCCCGCCCCTACCTGCCATTGTTGCCCCGTCGCCCCCCTCCTCGCCTCCCGCCCCGCCTCACCGCCCCAAAGCCACCCTCGCAGCCCAGTTGCCCCATCGTCCCCCTCTCCCCGCCATTCCCCGCCACCACGTCGTCGCCCTCGCCCTCGCCCTTGCCCCGCCCAGTCCCCCGTCGCCCCGTCGTCTCCCTCGCCACTCGCCCTCACTGCCCGTCCCCTACTGTTGTTGACCCCCAGCCCCCTCCGTCGCTCATCACCGCCCTTGCCGCCTCCCACCACCGGCCAGATTGGCCGATTTGCAGACCGATTCACGTGGTTTTTAAATCGGATCATCGCCGATCCAATTTAAATCGGATGATTCCGAGTGAAACCGGCTGATTTATGCATCACTGTGATGGATGAAGCGGGTAAAGGCTAAATAAAAAACACAGCTAAGATTGGTAGGAGATAGCAAATATTGGCGGCAATAATGCCACAAGCCCAGACCTGTGAAGCAGAAAACATAGTTCCTTGAACAAATCAATGCATACCATAGGAAAATATCTCCACTAACTCTAAAAGTTAGTACTAACACACACCCAAACAAGGAGGCAATATATGCATCAAATTTAAGCTCGGTAAATATAAGGGATCTCATCTTTGGGGTTTTAACATCTAAAACAAGACCTACCACAAGCAAAATTAGTCAAAATACCTACTAGCCTGAAATTTTATTTCATATATACGAAAACAAATACAAGTGTAAATCAAAGGTAGAAATAAGGTGCCTTGTGCGTGAATGTGTATAGAATTTAAAGATATCTATCTTTGAGTGCTCTTATAGCAATCCATTTGGTTTTCAAATCTTTTTTTTAAATGTCATATACTGATCATCGCAGCTTGGTATTCGACATTGACGTCAAAATTGACTGAATTCTTCTATTTGACACTCGTTATAAATATGTTGATCTTCTCCTTAAAGCGTGTTTTTTTGACTTGCATGGTTTACATGTGGTTCAACAACTAAAAATAAAAACAAATTTTAGCCAACGATATTGATGTACAAAATAAATATGATAAACAAACTCAAATCAGCAATATAGAGAAAAATGACAAGCAAATGATAATTTAATAATGCTTAAGTCGGTAGCCTTCACTCGAGCATTCCATGAAATAACATAAGCTTCAGAAATGAAGTTGCAACATCTTGGACACATATAAAAACAGTTAATTAAGAGTCCCATAACACCCAAAGCATATGGGAATTAAGACAACACTACTCATATGATCTAATTAGACCAACGCATGTATATAACACTTAACAGCCTAACCTAAACTGATGGGCCTAGTAATTTTTTTAAAAGTGATTAATTAAATTAAGATTGGATGTGTTATCTCATTAATATATTGAACCTTACCTGATAGATATCTAATATGGGATTAATTTAGTGGCATTACGTCAGAATACACCTTTAACTACATTGAGATAACTTCAAATTCACCATTGGTTTTTTTAAATAATTCACCATTCGTTACAGCACAGTAAAAGCCCCGAATCAGAAATGCAAACCGTTTCTAAACACAAAATCAAAATACTGATCAGCGATCAAACTAACCGGTGTATACAAACAAATGAAAAAAATTACAGAAGCAACCATCACGAATGGACTACATGAGATAAATAGTGTAGGCGCGACCTTGCCCAGAGCGCTAGAGAGGTGCAAAAGTTAAGATCGTCGACACTTATCTGAGGGCTATGGAGGATTGGATAGGCCCAGGGTGCAATCTAATCGCCTTGGCACACAAAAATTCGTGGAAGAAAGTGGAGGAGAAAACTCTTGAGGCTTTGCGTGGAGTGTGGAGGTAGAAGATGCATGCATAGTTTATAGCACCTGCACATTAATCAAAATTTTCTCTTAATAATAGTCTTGTTAAAAGAAAATAAAGGGAAGGGGAAATGGAAAATTATTTTTTCCCTTCTTTGATTTAATGGTTTTTCACAATTTGTTTTTTAAGTTATAGGCCCATTAAGGTCGTAGATCAAAGAATAATAATGAGCTTTTGGAATATAATTGTTATAGAGATTAACAAAGAATTATTTACATAGTTCATTTTAGATGTTCTCATTAATAGAAATTTCCAAAAAGGCTTACAAATCCTTTTAACATCATTGAATTATCTTTAATTCGAATAACCAAATTCCTAATTAAAAACCAATAATTTTAGTCACTGTTAATAGTTTGATGCAGCTATCTAACATTTTTTAACAAGCTTTATAACATATGTTTAGTCAAAATTTGGGTCCAACTTAAAGAGTAATCGAGAAGTATAAGCACCCCAAAAAATGGAATTAAAAATTAATAATAATAAAAGATAAGGTGTGACAAAAGAGGTGAATTTTGGATGATATATATGTTGATGATCGACAAGTGTTTTTTGTGCCTAAAACTTAGTAGAATATATTATTTCATGGAAAGGGGTTGGGCAAGGTTGTCGTGGTATGTGTGTTGGGTGAGTGAGAAAAATAGCCTTAATAATAATAATCAAAGAACAAACAACTTAAGTAGAATTAAAAGAGCACGATGTTCAAATCACAGAAAAAAGTAGTCAAAATAGGAGGCTCGTCAATAATCTTGAAGATTATGTTGCATGTCTACTCGATATCTTATGAACGTCCTTTCTCGAGGTTTAAAAAATTTAAAGAGAGTTTAATTTAAACACATGATGAGATAAATGCCTGACACATGTAAGTGAATTTTCATAAGTTTAACTATCAAAAGAAAAAAAAGTGCAAATAAAACAAAATCAACTTGTCCTAGACAACCAGATCAACAACCAAAAGCCCATGTCGAAATGTAACTAAAATAATATTAATTTTGAAATAAAACAAAATTATTCTTTTATATATAAAAAATAAAAAAAATTTTACACTTCCAACAACGTCAAAGAGGTAGAAAGTATTCTTGGCTGGGCTCATCTCAAAAAGCCTTATAGATTCTAGGTATCTAAACCAATTGGTCAAGCATAATTTTAAATATTATATCATTCCGAATTTATAGTTGGTACAAATTATATTAGATTCAACGTATCAAATTGAGTTCTAACAAATTCTAAAATCACGAGTGAAATACGTTATTAGATATTAAAAATAAATATTTTGTCATTAATATTTTATCAAATATCAATTAAATACCATAATTGTTAACAAAAAACTTAAATCTTGTGAAAATTCTAAACCGATTGAAACGATATAAAAGTTTAAATATTAAACCTCTTTGATGATTGAAAGATCGAAACTAAAAGATGATACCCTCAAGGGAATACTAAATGGTACATTTAAATTTTTATGGGGGCAAAAATTAGACAAGACAAGGGCCTAAGACATTCATAACCTTATCTTATATAGGGCATTAATAAAGTCTCGCCACATATTTTTCACACAATCATCAAAAAGTTTATTTTTTTCAAAGCAATAAAAGAAATTTGTTGACGGTGCTTAAATCTTAATTTGCACAATTGATCAGAATTTGAAGTAATATATAAATTAGGCTCCGAAATAGTAAGAATTGTTTTATTTTTTTAACTAATAGCTAATAATAATAATAATATTATTATTATTATTATTATTATTAATAAAAAATATTATTATTATAATAATAATAAACAACGTCATGGGAAGGGGAGGGGGCCGCCTGGCCTGGGACGGAATCAGAAAATGGTAGGAAGGACGTGAGCATGTGGAAGAATACAACCTTTTAATCTCCAAATCCCCAATTTGGCCCGAAGCCCAAACAAAGCTAACGAAGGCAAACAAGCGCGCCTTGTGTTGTGTTCCCCCTCCCTTCTCGCGCGTCCTACTTCTTCTAGCTGTGCTGCCGCTGCTGCTACTGCTATTGCTATTGCTTCCTCTCAAAACAGGCTCTTCTTCTTCTCAGGCCACCCAGAGCTTCCATGGCGGTGTTAGAACCCACACCCCTCTGACAAACAAACTCTACTGCTGCTGCTACCCATGCACTTAGTTAGTGAGATCGATGGGCCATACCCATATATAATTTGCTCCTTCAACTCTCTACGCCCTGTTATCCCACCCAATCTGCACTACATCTTTGCTTGATTTTTCATTAAATGAGAATGGAGCGAGAGGGGAAGATCTTCGTAGGAGTGAAGTGAAAAGGGTGGAGTCAGAGCTAGACTGTAAAAAGAAAGAAGAAGAAGAAGAAGAAGAAAAAGGAAGAAGATGCAGTCTGGGTACGGAGTACCGGAGCTCCAGCAGTTCATGGTGGATGGTTGCAGTACTGCTGCCTCTCTCCTACCCATCTCCTACGACATGAACGCCGCCACTGCGCCGCCGATGCAGTTGCAACAGCAGCAGCAGCAGCAGCACGGTGGTCACCTTTCCGATCTCCGGCTCAGAGTCCTCCCACCCACCACTTCTTCCTCCACCACCAATTCCACAGCTTCCCTTTCGCCGGTGGTCACAACCACCAGCAGCAGCAAAGGAGGATGCACCCCGAGCTGGGCCTCGGCGAGAACCAAGACGCCGGCGGGTTCGAGAGCTCCGCCGGCGGCTCTCCCCCGCCCAAGATCATCTGCGGCCAGCTCGGCGTCGCCCCCCGTTTCGTCGCCACCAATTTCAGCCTCGCCGTGAGCGAGGCCGCCGCCGCAGGTGAGGAAGCGGTGCTCAACGCGGAGGACGCGGTGACCGGCGGAGGATCTGACAGCCGGGCTCTCCCGCGGTGGCACCAGCAACAAGCAAGAGAAGTGGAAGAAGAAGAAGAGGAGGCCGCCATTAAAGAACCATTCTGGTATATAAACTACGAGATCCCTCCCGCATCTGATCTTCACTCTAAAATCTTTAACAAACATCTCAATTTGCTCCCTTTCCCTTTGCATCGTCATTGTCGTGTTTTCCCTTGTTTCTTCTCCGATCCTCCACAACCCATTTCATGTGTCCGAAGCTTGAAGCCGAGCATTGGGCCAGTGATTTGACGGACGAACTGACATATGCTTTTGATGAGACAAAGCTCCTGCACTCCACCTCGTGATTCTCAGAATATAGAGCTGCTCCTGCATCTCGTTTGGAGTGTAAGAAAAAGTTTTTTTATAAAAAAAAAATCAAAGAAAAAAAAAACTTCTCCTTTCTAAGAGTTCTAGTTCTAGATTCGACATCACAGGGTGTGTGTTTAAAGGGGGACTTTGTCCTCTCCAATTTCTTAGCATCATGTCCTTGAGTTTCATGCTGCTTGCTCGCGTGATGCGTTAGGTGAACTGCATATTACAAAATCATTATCCATTCATTCCCATATCATATCACCCTTTGATTCTGGCTACTTCCTTTTCCTATAATATACATGTATACTTCTTCCTCAACCCTGGCCTTTACACATATATTTTATACGTACATGTATGATAACACTTGATTTTGGCTGGTCCATGTGATAATTGAATTATAATTGTACTCATGATCTACGTCGTGAATGGTTCAGGAAGAGGCTGGATAACATGGAGTACATGAGCCGAAACTGGAAGAGCAAGGAGAAGGCGAGCATTGAAGGATTAACGAAAGCAGGGAACCATATTTTGAACGAGGAAGGGAAGACGAGTGGGAGCAACTACGGCTTCTTTAGCGAGCTCGAAGCCATCTACAGCAGCCGCAACAGCAATGGCGGGTCCGGGGGAGCAACCAGGCCGGCTCCGGCTCGGCACTCACAGGGGACAACACGGCCAACCCCGCCGGCGTGGAGCCGGCGGGCGGCGTCGGCGCCGGCGCCGACCATGGCTCGGAGACGTCGGCCGGGGAGGAGGCGTCGAGGAAGAAACTGCAGAAGAGCAGGCGGAAGAGCCGGCAGAGGCAGCTGAGCTCCATCGCCGGGTTCTTCCACGGGTTGGTGAAGCAGCTCATGGACCACCAAGAGAGCCTCCATTGCAAGTTCTTGGAGGTGATGGAGAGGAGGGAGAAGGAGAGGGTGGAGAGGGAGGAGACTTGGAGGCGGCAGGAGTCGGCTAGGATCAACGAGGAGGCTGCTGCTAGAGCTCAGGAGCAGACACTGGCTTCTACTAGGGAGGCCGCCATCATCTCCTACTTGGACAAGATAAGCGGGGAAAGTCTCAAGCTCCCAAGCAAGATCAAGAAGAGTACCCATAACTCGCACGACAACAACAGTAACAATCATAATCATACGAGTACTCCCGCCATGGACAATGTTAACAATGTCGTTGAAGCCACCCACCAAGAGAAGAGCACTAGTGGCCCCCAATATGCGGAGGCGATGATGATGAGCGGTGGAAGAAGATGGCCCAAGTCTGAAGTTCAAGCTTTGATTAGGGTAAGAAGTGGGTTGGAGAACAAGTTCCAAGAACCAGGTCTGAAGGCGCCGTTGTGGGACGAGGTGAGTGCTTCCATGGCGGGGCTAGGGTACCAGAGAAGCGCCAAGAGGTGCAAGGAGAAGTGGGAGAACATCAACAAGTACTTTAGGAAGACGAAAGAGAGCGCCAAAAAGCGGCCCCGTCACTCCAAGACCTGCCCTTACTTCCACCAACTTGACCAGCTCTACTCCAAGTACCAGCACAAACCCGGATCCTTCCCTACAAATCCCTCCGACGACCATGATCAGGATATGCCGACGGTTAACCCAGCTGCCATGGACAGCTCCGACCTACTGGGCGCCATTGTTGTTACATCAGAGCAAGCTGCCAGCATGCACAGTACCCCTCAAGTTGGGAGCTTCGTCCAAGATCACAGTTTTGCCTACTCTGATCAGGTTGGCTCTTCTCTGCGGTTGGACGATAACTGCAATGAGATGGCGGTTAATGAGCTCAATGCCAGACAAGTGCTACTTCAACTCCAAGAAGATCTCGGCAATGAAGAGGACGACGAAGGAGAGGATGATGGGAATGACGATCAGGATGATAATGATGATGAAGATTTAGGAGCCGAACACTAGCTTAGCTAGCTAGCTATGAGGTGATCAAGAAACAATCTGCGAATTACTTTCTTTTTTTGGTGGTTCTTTTTGCTATCCCTACAGAAGGGTAATGCACCAGCTTAATTAGCATTTTCTGATCACTAGATGGTCTGTTTTATTTATCTTCCCCCGAACGAGAATCTTATTGCTTGAAATATATCAGTAAATGCTAGCCTACGAGCTTCCCAATCAGTTCATCTTAGAAACTTTCATTTATTTCTCTTACTATATAAATTTCACCTATACCCAGCTAAGAAGGCTACCAAGATACTTTCGTATTCTCTTCGTTTCATCATGGGATTATGATTTCCCAGTTGCCCGAGGCAAGGAATCAATCTGCCCATTAGTTTAGGAGTAGGAATTCATAAGCATGATGATGTTCCCAATACAAACTGGTAGCTAGCTAGCAACATGGCCGATTGCCGAAACGGACATGTAGAGGAGCGTGCCAGTAGTGGTTAGAGACGAGAGAGAGAATTTTTATGCGTCGGTTTCCATGGACGCTAGGGAACAGAAACTATGGGGGAAGAGAGGGGCAGGGAAACAAAACAAAAGAAAAAATGAAAGAGGGAGAGGAAGATGACATTGGGTGGACGTCATTTACCGAAACCCGCACGGCGCCCATACATCTTCACATGGCACATTACCTTGCCTCTGTGATTTTGTTGTATAGCTTCTCCCGCTCTCTACATTTCTTTTGTAAGTATATTCTGTTTGAAGCTATGTAAGCTTCCTCTCCTCCCTCTGGACACACGCCATGAATATGGCCCCTCTCTCCTGTGTACGGTCGTCGTTGGCCTTCCCCTCCTCTATCATCATTCAATGCCTTCACCCAAGCTCTGTTATAGCCCTCTTTTATCTCCTACTTCGTACAGGTTCGTGCCTGCTTTCGCTTGGCCTTTTCCTGATTCCCACACCCCATCCAAACTTCTGATATTTGGCAGGAGCTACTTGTTTGTTGAGCTACGTGTGTGCATATGTCTGATATTCAGCACCCATCTTCTTTTTCGTGCTTGAGAAGATCTATGGTAATTAGTACACACACGCATACTTCTGCAAGTTTACCGGCAGTAGTTCACCGATTGGTCGAGGGCACTCTCAATGTTTTAATTACTCACCACAAAAAAAGATTTTTTCGTATTTTTATCTATGTTATTTTTTAACAATATTTTTTTGTATTTGAAAATATTTGAAGAGGAGTATGTATCAATTTTTTATTTTTTTCCGCCCAAATAATATTTATCAGTCATAAAATATAAAGAAAAGTGGGATGGAGAAAAAAATTTCCACATTTTTTGGCATGGACAAAGTTTGAAAATTAGCACATTCACCTATAAAAATCTCTAAATTTAAAAATAAATATAAAATTTTTCTCCGCTATAAAAATTGACACTGAGAATACTTTTTCTCCACTATATTTTTTTAAATATGAAGAAAAACCAATATTTTGTAGTGACTACTGTCAGTGCACACTGAAATTATTATATATAATATATATAAATTATTGAGAGCTTTAAGTGGTTTAGATTATTGTAAAAGATGCATATATAAATCAACATATTCTTTAAATTTGCCTTCTCTAAATTTGTATTACGTAGCCGATCATTGGTGTGTGGTGAATTTTGAGATAATTTAAGAAAAAGCAAAAACTAAACAATACAATTTTAAACCATAATAGAAAAAATAATTAATAAAGTTTCCTTGTTTCATGTTTATGAAACAAGAAAATCTAATCCAGATTAAAAACATTAATTATCCTGCATTTTTAAATAAAAAAATATCATCTTAACGTGAATTCAACATGAACGTCGTGATGGCTGGCTAGTCCCCGCTCAGCACATTTTTTGACAAAACATTAAATATGTCTCCGACCTCACCGATCATGGAGCGATCATGTCTATTTTTTAAGGTCCCTGGAGTCCCGAAGCTCCACGCAACACGAAAACGGAGCTCAATTTGATGTCGGAGACATGAAAATTAAAAGTACAGAAAAAAACTACTATATAAAAACCGGCCCGACTCCACTCAATTAATCAAAATAACCTCATCTGAAATTCGAGCCACTTGGTTATGTGCGGGCAATTGGCCTGCAGACGGGATCTATCGCTGCCACAAGAGAGGAGCAATGTGTGTTTACAACTTCTCATTGTATTGTGGGCTCAAAACTAGAATGGAAGGTAGCAGGACCACACTACCTTGATATGAACTCGTGAGGGGAGGGGGTCCCCTATGAAGGCGATAGTACTTCTCCATTCATATCGATTTACACGTCTCTTGATGTTATCCCGTGACAATGCCCGGGGAACAGTTGAATTAATCTGGCACAGACATGGTTTTGATGAAGAGGAGTATCTCACGGCTAAGTGGGCCCGTAAATCACATCCGCTTTGACATAAAGGAGGAGGGGGATGGGGATATGAGTCCCTTGGATATCGGCAAGAATGGAGTGGGAGAGCAGCTCCGTCCAAAGCTAAACGCCTCCCATCCAGCTTCCCATCTTGGATTCATGTGTGAGAAAAAGTTGGCCAATTTGACTGATCATGTCAAGTTACTGGCCCCCTACATGGCCACCGTTCTGTCAAAACCTGGTCATCCTCGTCATATATAAATATATTATATCGGCGTAAAGCTGCCATGCTTAGATCCTCTCTAAGTTAGAGAAATGATCTAGTCATGCTGTCATGCATGTTTACTTCCTACCTAGCTATGCATATGCAGGTCCGCCATGCTGAGATCCTCCCTAAGTGAGAGAAATGACATGGTCATGCTGTCATGCATCTTTACTTCCTAGCCAGCTATGCATATGCAGGTCCGTGGAAAAGTATGGTTGCAGGAGGAATGATTGTAATTAATTATGAAAAAAGAATGTGACTAATTATAATTAATTTCTCCGTGGTTTTTCATATTTATATTTTAATCATTATTAATTTAGTTTTTTTTATAATTTGTTATGTTTTTCTATTGAAAAAATGATAAAATAGTAAAATAAATAATAAACACGAAGCAGAACACGAAGAGCTTAATTATAATTGACATCGGTGGTGATTTTTCCTCTGCTAGAGTATAATGAGGTAGACTCTTTTACCTGATTTTCCGGTTCTACATTGAAATAATTTATAATTTGGAGATTGAAGATTCAACCCTCTGCTCATTTACTAATACTAAAACGACGCAATCATTATCCAACTATGTTGTAATTCAAGGATTCATATTTTATATAAGGATATAACTCAACAAGAGGGAGAGGGAGAGGGAGAGGGAGTAAGTGATGGACGATTCAACAAGCCGGCAATCACCGACACTTGAACCCCGGAGGAGTTGAGAGTGCTCCGGTACCCGTTGTATAGCACGAATCTGTGCAAGGCTACTAAAAATTAAACGAAACGAATCAATCAACAATATACAGCGGATCGGAGACAGCGTTTCAATGTTTCCTGTGCTGCCCGGCGATGGGGCATGGCGACAAAGTACTGGGCCCGCCTCTGTCTGGACAACTGTTATGGACCCCGCTCCCACGCGTCCCTTTCATTTCTCCACAAGATAAGTGAAGTTTTTAGTTTTTAGTTTTTCTCAATCTTTCCTACAATTTTTTAAAAAATAATAATAATAACGGAAGAAAATGTTCAAGTTGTGCCAAGACAATGTCTACACAGCTCCTGCGGAAGAAGGTAGTTGCCCACCCACCAGACTTGACTGGCCACGCTTAAATGAAAGGCACCCATGACCAGAAACGTAGGCCCCCAAGTCACACATGACCCCCTCCTCCTCTAAGAAATCCAATGTGACCAACTGGGTTGGAAAGATGCAATAATGGAACAGTATACACCAATGTCCCCATCCGTCATTCACTCTGCTCTCCCCTTTCTAATTTAGGTGCAACCAGCTCCCGTCACGTTTTCACTTCTATCTGCTTCAACTTCTTTTTCTTTAATTTAAAATGGTACTAGACACATATCTCCTTCGTGAATGGTGGTGAATTTGTTAAGCTCGGCATGGTTTTGGTGGCTTTGGTGTTTTGCTTCCATCCGAATCATTACACCGGAGGATGAAACATGATGAGTTTGAGATGCCATGGGGGCTTCGGCAAAGCGCGCATTGGCTTGTCTGCATTTTGGGGTGGTGATGAAAGATTACGAGATTGGGGGACTGTGTGTTTGTTACTTGGGACCTTTTTGAGTGCCATGCAGCTTATCTTTTTGCCAGCTGAAATTGCGGTATGTCAGAACGTTTGAAGACAATTGATTGCTCCAAGCTCTGATCGCCTTTTGCTGTACGAGTGAATGTCTCTCGAATGGACGGCGTGGAAACCTCCTCGAGTGCCGGTTTATTAACGTAGAACACCAAAACAGAAGGCAAAATAAATGAAGGCGTATGCAACTATTACCGCCTCTTCAATTTGGTCTGCCTCAACTTCCACTCGATGCGGTTACGAAATTTCGATTACAGTATCAACTGTATTGAAAAAGAAGATGTGTACTCGCAGGTTAGTGCTAAGAAAAAAGAACGACGAATTAACCATCCCAAGATTGTAGCAGTAGTGATGTTATAAGACTCTAAAATTCAATACTTTCCGCTTTCCAGTTCCCAAAGAAGAGCTGCTAGTCCGTCCCGTGCAGCCGTGCACACAAATGCATCATAAGCAGCTTAATTCCAATCACCAAGACACATACCCGGGAAGACCAAGCTTGCTATGTATATAGTTAGCATGCAGGAGGGGAAGACGGCACTAAACAAGCGCTCTGGCGCAAATGTTGTACCAGTCCCAGATCCAACAATGAGAAGTAACTCAACAGCTTTATCACGTCCACCTCGGCTAAAATATACCAAGGAAATGTCCACTTGTACATTTTGCCCCACTCGTGAGCTACTTACTCGCACAGACAAAAACACGCCGTAATTTGACTTCCGTTTAAGCTGATAAATGACGTTTTTCTTAGGTAAATATGTTCTTCAAAAGGACAAATCATAGTGCCTTATTTTAACAAGGCCATATTCAAGAAGCGCACACAAAGGGCACGGCATAAAATACTGCTCTTGAAAAGTACTTCATGGGTCCAGAAAAAAACACTTCACGATTGATTCAAAAATTTCTATTTCTAGGAATATTATTGTAAATTAGCTCAATAAACAAACAATGAATCGTTCTGTTATATAAAACCACTCACAATGTTACATCACATATCCTCATTTCCTCTTATTCCTCTACTGTTACAAGCACTATATCCTTCATTTTCCTACCAAAATTTTTTTTCTCTAGTCAAGCGGATGCTGCAAGACTTACTCTCTTTCCGTGCAAGCAGAACTTACGATTACCTTCGAGCTGCAAATGAACAAATATTTTTGTTCAAACTAAGAATGTCTATCACGCACATAAAAAATAACATGATCAGGATGACAGTCAATGCCAAACAATATTCAAGCAAGCAGATAATCAATCAAATTATGTGATTTCATCTTCACCTAAGTGATACAAAAACTCTAGTGTACCTTTCGCTTCAAGTATGCTAGAGCATCCTTTCCTGACGTAAAGCGAGAGAATATTGTAGTTGATTGTTCTTCAATATGATCTTTCAGCTGCTTCAATTTAATTGAATGGCCAGGAGCCTACACAAAAAATAAAAGGAACAAAGTAATATTGTGAATTAAAGAAATCATAAGTTCTTCTGTCACAAGAAAAACTGCCAAAAAATTACCTGAGAAATAATTTGTTTGCATAATTTTTTCAGTTTCACCTTCCGTTCATAGGTTCTAATATCATCCAATCTATCACTGTTCCTATCGACTGTCCTATCAAGGACTTCAAAATTATCATCATCGTTTGGATGAAAAGATATTTTCTTTCCTTCCCAGTAGCAACCAGCAATTTTCTTAGGCCTATCCTTTGTACCAAGTCCTAGTTTCCCTGTGGTCGCCTTATCCTGAAAACATAACCACAGCATAGAATAAGCAGAAATGTCGCTCATTCTATCATGTAAATATTTCTGTGGATGCAGTATTTCTATTGCTCTAATTGAAGAAATTTAATTGTTAAAACACTTTGATCCTCACATAAAGGAGGTGAGATCAGAAGCAAACAAAATTTTCAATGCCCAGAATCACATGCCAGTGAAATGAATTTTGTCAAATATTCGTCCACTGGGGGAACAATCCTACCTTATGTGAATAAATAATTACAGATTTTAGACCATTCCTGCTCAATATTAGCTCAATTTTTGCAAAGTAGAAAAATGAGCAACAAGATTTCGAGGAAAGAGAAAGGAAAAATTTTGGCACTGCATAAAATCATTGCCATTTACAAAGGTAGTAATGTAAATAATGAAATGCCAAACTCCAACCAAAATAAATAAATAAATAAGCAAGAAGATCCCATTAAGAGCAAAGGTAAAAGAAAACAACCGAAAACTATCTCACCTGCACTAAATTATAAAGATTTTCCTGGTCTTCTTCAGCAAATCCATCCTTTTTAGACTCTGAAGCTTTGGATAAAGGAACCATACAATTCCGTTTTCGTTCACCAAGAAAACCTCCTGAGATAAACCCATGTTTGTGACCCCACCAATCTTGAGGAAGCCTATCCTCCACACCTGCCAGTGGGGCAGAGATTCATTTGCATTATTAATTTCCCTTAAAAGCAGCACAAAGTTGGACTACCACAGAAACACACACCATTAAGGACAATTCATAAATGAAGAGATTATTACTAAGCTGTTTTCTTCTTTAAATCACAGTACTTCATACAGTGACAATTAAAGAGAAAACATGGGCTCTGGAAGGTACAACTGAATATTCTTCACATAATAATGACAAATAGAAGAAAACACCATATCATGCATTTTTCAAATCTTCCTATCATATAATTAGCAAATTTGTGATACATAGTATAAACCACAAATACATTAATAGACTATCTAAATCGTGAAAATTTAAAAAATCTAAGTGACAAAATTTCAAACTGGAAACCAAAGGTTTATACACTCAACATAATATCCAGAAATCAATCATTTAAATGGGAAAAATAAAAATTTACTACCAAACTACAGTGCAAGTGATGCAGTGAAATTCAGCACATCCAATGTTTCTCTCATCGCCCCGAGGCTAGAAAAAGTTCTAAAGGAAGACTTCAACTGCATTAAATGAAGACTTCAACCGCAGTAGATAAGCTACAGGATCTAAGTGGAGCCCACGGCCTTGCCCTAGCCTCAGCCAAGTCTACTACTTAGTTTCCTACTTTGGTTTCAGCATTCTAATAGTTTTAGAAGTACCTTACTTCAGTTCAACTGGTTCAAAGAAGTTCCTTTATTTGGGTTTAATTTGTTCATGAGTTTGTTGGTCAAATAATAAAATTGTTTTAGGACTCGCCATCTTAGTTTAACTTAGACTAGGAAGAGGAGGTTGCATATGATCATGTAAGGCCAAAATTTTCATTCAACCAAAAGTTTAAACCTTTTCATTTAATGATACTAGAACTTCAGATTTTGGCGTAGGACTGATAAAGAGTTATTTTAATGAGTACTTTTCTTACATTAATTAGTTGAATGATAATTAAGGAGTAATCTGCAATTATATCGTATATTGGGAATTTTCTTCAAATATTTGCCATTTTATTGGGGTTTTTGTTACACTATATAAATGAGCTCTTCCATAATAATAAACAGTGATTGATGAATGGCAAAGAAATGATTTCTTCCCCCACCCCTCAAATTTTTGGGTTTCACCTTTTTCTATTCAATTCTATTGTTCTCCCATCCACTCGCACTTCCATTAGCCATTATTTTGAGTAGCCTTGCTGCCACCTATCACCAGCCATACCAACCATCTCCACCCTATCCCATCCATCTGTTTCCGTCAACAGTCTGTGGCGCTGCCAACCTCCTTGGTCAGCTGTTACCCATGGCATTAACTATCCATATCCATGCTGCCATCAAACCATTGCCTGCTGCTCATGTCATAACTGTGTGGCAACCGCATTTATTTTCGGGTTCCAGCACACAAAACTCTGGTTCTTCTCGTCAAGTACATATGGACGACAACTTCAACTCCTGATAAAAAGTCAGGCCCATGGGAATTTTTTGTAAGCCAAGAGAATTTATTAAAGACTCAGAAAATTTCCAAAAGTACTAAAGACCTAACTCTCTTCTCTTTGACCATGTCACCTGTGACTAATCCATACCTGTAGTATCTACCTCTGTTCCAGAAAATAAAACTACATTCCCACCTGCCTGTTTTCAGCATTGCCTGTTCGTCTATGGACTGACATTGTATTCTAGGAGGACCTCATGATACAGCAAACCTGCCTTGTTTCTTTACTGCAGGCCAAACACCACTAAGGACATCTGGTCCTGGAAAAACTGGGCCATGTATGCTGCACGCAAGATGAGTATTGGCGTACAGTGTGAGTCCCATCTTTGGACCTGATCCAAAAGATATTGATACTTGAGACCAAGCAATGTTGTCCCAGTCGTCAGCCACCAGCTGTTTTGAACCAATATCAACAACCAACAGCACCAAATCAGCCTGCACGTTACTTTCAGCCACCAAATTACTAAGGAAATATTTTCCATAGGGCTCACCACACGACCAGCAACACCAACAAATGACCCAGTAGAGCAAAGATTGGCCACAATGTCTCAAACCATAGAAAATAATCCTCTGTGAGCATAATCCCCTATGAGCCACATCATCATGAACCCCAAACACAGGCAATGATGCCGGCTCATACTGGTGCCAATAGATGTACTGCAGTACCAATAATAGAGCGCATGTCCTTATTCTGAACTCAGCTAGTAAGTTTCCAAAATTAATTTCACCATACTAATCATTCAAGGAGTTATACCAGTTTAGTATGTTCTAAGAAGTTTCCATATAAAAATTAAAAATATTTTTGAAATATTCCACTTATTTTAGGACTTGCTATCTTGGCTTTACTTAGACTAGGAAAGAAGAACACGCAACTTACTCAGGTTAAAACCAAAAGTCATAGCTTAGCATTAAATAAAAAGTTCTTGACATTTTCTCCTACTTTTTCTCAGCCCTTGTAGTCCCCTCCTCTTCTTCTTGCTTATTTCTTATGCTAGCATTGCTTAAAAATATTCACAGGGACGATTCTTTGGAGTGTTAGCTATTATCATCCTACTCATTGTTTTCATTCACGTCCATGAAGAGAATGATTCTTTTTCCCGAGTGAAACAAGATAGATAGTGCAAATAGAATAATGATTATTATGTTAATTAAAATAGGAGTGTAGACCTTTAATTTGATAAGGAAACAATATGCAAATCACTATTATAAATAAATACCTGTTGGTAAATAAGTTTGTGCATCAAATCCTTCCGAATTTTCAAATTCATTGAGCTGCTCCTCATCTTTTTGTTTACCTTCCTTGCTTACCTATATTCAACAAATATAAGAAGTAGCTTCAAATGCTTGTAGGTATATCAAACTTAAAGTTAAAACAAAATGAACTGCCACTTCAATATTTTTCCATTCCAACTATTAAAAAAAATCAATATCATTCAACAGTGCAACATACAGCTTTGAAGAACCTAAAAACTGAAACTAAGAAAGAACATGTATCATCATCAATAATGTCATTACCAACACCTTATTCTTGGCTTATATCAGCTTTCACAAATAAACAAATGACAAAAAACAAAGCAGAAATGATGAAACTCTTTTTTACAATGGATGCACTTCACATGGTAACTTCAGAAAGAAAGGAAAATGGCATGACATTCCAACATATCTGACAGTATATAGCTCTCCATGCCATGGATAGACATCATCAGAGGCTTGTTGAAAAGGGTTGGCATCAGGAAAAGTATCCAACCATCTAAAATTTTGCCATTTGTAATTGCATAGATCCTAGTTTAGGATCCATGCCCCCAACACCCATTGGGTTTCAGGTGGAAGAAGAAGAAAAAAAAAGATATTCAATTGTAAATCCGGAAATAAAGAAATCCAGTTTGCCTCTAAATGAAATAATGACAAAAAAGAGGGGAAAGGGGGCATGCATTAAAAGTAGGATAAAATGCAAACCCATAAATTAAAAGCTATTCTGCAGCAGCACAATATTTCTACTGTTATAGAGCATTTAAAATTATTAAGAAATTATGGGACAAAAAAAGATTACGCGACATGATGTTTTTAATCATCCAAATTTTGGTAGCAAGTAAGTGATAAAGTAATATAAAAACTTGTTCTTGTATACCAAAAAAGTGATAGATAGAATGGAATTTTATAATCTAAATATTGCTATGGCTCATGGTTGGCTAAAGCGAAGAAATAAGATACTCATTAATTGGAATCATGTACATATACAGGCAATGGTGGATGATTGTCTGAAAAATAATAAAGAAATACAGCATGTATGAATCGTGTAATTCAAATCTTACAAGAATGCCCTGTAGGTCATCGGCTGAATATGCTATCACAAGTTTCCCCTTCTCCCTTTTCTTGTACCTGCGAAGCAACTCATGTCAAAGTCAAGTATAACTCCCTTGACAAATAAAACATGTTTTTCTATAGAATGGGATAATACATAGAAGAAATAAAACAAAAGATTCTATTTTCGTTTGTTCACCTGCCCTGTGGGCGAGTTGATTTAACAACAGAAACTTCTGTATGCAAATTCTTCTCATTAGCAGTTTGAAGATCCTTAACATCTTCAGAATCTTAATAAAGACCAAACACATAAAGTCATACTGCTACTCCAACAAAGCCCAGAAAATAAAAGAAAATGGACGAGTAGTAAGATGAGATGCATACCTTCATTATTGTCAACTTCTGCTACTTGCTGATAGCCACAAATAGATCGAAAGTCAAAATCGATTTGATTTTTACACATTCAAAATATCAAACAGTGAAGAAAGCTATGTAAATAGACGTATTACCACTTTCAACTTCTTAAGGATGTTGTCAAATTGGGAGGTGTCAAAGGCCCAATTGTTCACAGCATTGTCGACTCCAACACCTATTCAGTATTCCCATGTAATAAAATACAAAATATGCTAAAAATACATAATAAGTACATCGAAAAAAGCAAAACATCAAACCTGTGGTATCTTGTTTGTTCTTAACACGAACATATCCCTTAATTCCTTGCTTGTCCTTACCGAGGCCTTCCCCTTCTTCCCATCCCTAACAAAATGGCAAAATACATGACTCCCTAATATTGCAGATACATTGAGATCATCACAAGAACAACATCAATATCATCATCACAATCATCATCATCAACATCAACAACAACAGCAACTAAACGAAATCTGGGAGGGAAGGTAATGAGGAAGTACCATTTGCTTCATGAGGCGGAAGGCGGCGGAGTGGCGAGAGACACCGACATAGCGGACGGGTACCTCCGGAGACGCCATTGGAGATTGGCTTCTTACGACGCCGCCGTTCCCTCGCCGGCTCCTCCGGTCTCCGCCGCCCTCCACCTCTACGTTCGGCGGAGTTGGGCGTGTCGTCGCAATTGCATTACACAATGTAGACCTAATTCATGGGCACTGGCTTTTTTACATATTATTATCTAATTGTTGCGTGTTTAACAAATATTTGGTTTTTTGTTAAATAATTCCAGATTCGGACTTATTCGCCGCGGAGCCCACGCCGTCCTACAACATGGCAAACGGAATTTGAGCCTCCAACCAAAAGATGACAAGTACCTTCTGAGGATTGAATTTTCGTAAGAAGGTAAATTCGTGAATTTCAAATTTCCCAAAGGCTAACAATTTAGTTTTTTAAAAAGAAATTGATCTTTATTTAATTAAAGAGGATCCGGTGGGTCCGGAATTAGCGAAACAATGTGACTCAACCAAATTTAAATAAATTATATTTTGCATCCAAATAATTTGATTTTTTTACGATACCATATAATCATTTTATAATGGTCAGACTTAGTTTTCGGGTATCCAATACCAGATTTTAATAATAAATTTTTTAATAAAAATTATATTTAATATGATTTAAATCTTATTATAGATATATATATATAATTAATTTATTTTTAACTTTATATTTTTATATTAGCTTTTTTAATTTTTAGATAATTATTTATAATTTAATTTTTCATAATTATATTTAATTTAATTTTTTATAACATAATTGGGTTTTAAATAGTCAAGTTCGGATTTAGATGGTACAATTTTAAATAATAAATAATCGGGATTTGATTCATGGGTTTAAAGTAATCAATGGGTTTGGTAAGAACACTACTCGACCAAACGCAACCATAATTTATGTAAGGCTTGATTCATGGGTTTGGTAATCAATGGGTTTGGTAAGAACACTACTCTAACCCTATCATATCCTGTTTTTTGCCCCTCTCTTATCTTTCCTATTGGTGTGCCATTTGTGCTTTTGGATCTTATTATTTATTGTTTGTGAGGTAGGACTTTATCAAACGAATACCCTTTGCATTCATCATCAATCTAAATATTTTATATTTTGTGAACGATGAGTTATTTTATGAAAGTGTATTATAAAAATAAAAATAAAACAAGTATATGTGAATATATTCTATGTTCATTAATGAATAATGTAAACTCATTAATGAATTTACATTATTCATCAATGTAAACTCTTTATCAAAAAAGAAAAGAATAATGTAAACTCAATATACTGATAAATCTATTATTTAACAAGATAAATTAGCAGCTTTGAAAAAATGAAGATAAATCAGCAAATCTGGCTATTTTGGTTCAGTTCCCGTCCCATTCCATATAGTTTACATAAAACCATTTTGTATAATTTTTTTAGCTTTTAAACAAAACTTTTTAATTATGCGAGAAACCTAATTTTTTCCCCACGCCTCTGCCCTCTCTCTCTCTCTGGAAATGCTCTAAAATACTTTTGAAAAATTTTTTTTCCTTCATCAAAATTTCTAATGGAAGGTCAAGCAGGGCAGCGCAGATTCGCCTCAAAGTCCACAAACCCAACGTTCCCAAGAGCAAAAGAAAAGCCCACGAACCAAACAGCCCACAGTATCCTCGCACCGTCCAAAAATATCATAAATGAGGGACGCCGTGGATTGGATCCGCGCTCCTGGTGCTCCAAGTGGATGACTTTTATCACTCAAAAGACGAATACACCCCCAAGAAAACGAGGGACTCGGCCGCCGACGATGGGTATATTAGTCAAATGATACACCCCTAAAAGAGGCACCGCACCGTAGGGTTTGTAGTTTGTACCAAACATTTTGCATCGTTAGCTCTTTGCTCCAAAGCTTTTCCTCCTTCCACATCAGGTGTTAGGTGTTGTTCTAATCCTTCGCTCTCTCTCTTTTTTTTTTGCTGTAACTTGTAATTTGTCCGATTATTAGTGTCGGATTTTATATATTTAGGTAGATTTGTTTCTCTCTCTTTTTTTTTGGAATTTTTCTGTGCCTTTTTTGAGCCTGATTGGTTTGGTGCAGTTGAGGATAAATTTGGTGTTTGTGGTTTTTTTTTTGTTGGTTGATCTGTGAGAAGAATTGGTTGGGGAGATCGTTGTTGGTGATTTTGTTCTTGTTTCTTGTCCGATTTGATTAATCCTTTGAAGCAAATGATGGAGGCTGTGAAATCCATGCCCCTGACCCAGCCTAGCTCCATAGCTGCTGCTGCTGATGATGATGATGATGATGATGATGACCATGGTTAGGATTCATCTGTTTTTTCTATGTTTTTCTTATGATTACGAGAAGAGGTTTCAGATCTACAGATCCGACTTGTTTGATGGTGTTTAAGATTGTGACTCTTGTTTTCTGTTTGGTCTTTGAGTTTGATGATTATGTGTCTGTTTGGAGGAGGCGACTTGCCGGTGCTGTCGAGTTTTCGCTTTTAATTGTTCGCTTGTAAATCAGCAGTAACAGATTATATTGTTCTGAATGATGGGAATCGTTGCTGCTTATTTTGGGAAAAAAGTGTGTTCGGTTATTTTCATATTTTTGTGCAAGTATGGACCTTTTTATATGGAATATAAAAATCTCAAATTTTACAGGTTGGTCACTATGAGTCGTCCCGATGATGCGCAGAGGGTCTTTTTCCCTCTGGAAATCCCTTTCGGAATATCTTTTCTAAAGGTTCCTGTCTCTCGCCAGCGCTTGTAGCCTTGTTGAACTCGTTTGAGCAAAGCCTGGCTTCAAAGCTAAAACAACTCAAACCTAATGACAAAACCGATTTTCTCAGTTTGTCATGGATAGGGACTGCCATGGAGTTGTTGTGTGCAGCACATGTTGAAATAAAAACTCTCATTACTGATCTTCAATTTCCGGTATCTGATTGGGAAGAGAAATGGGTGGACATCTACTTAAGCGATAGTGTAAGGCTGCTTGATGTATGCATCGCTCTTAGCTCTGAGTTGTCACGCCTTAACCAAAGTCAGTTGCTATTGCAATATGTTCTTCATGTGTTGCAGCCACTGAAGGAAGGCTTATCAGCAGAGCAACTAATGCGTGCTCATAGTACACTTGGTGATTGGAAGCAACAAGTTGGTTTAAAAAACCCAAAGTTTGACAATTGTGTGGAAATCTTACAAGAGCTCTCTAGGTCTCTTTGTTTGGCTAAAGTTAAGAGATCTGGAAAAGGATTGGTGTTGATGCGGGCCATGTTTGGTTTGAAAGTTATGACATTGTTTGTATGTTCCATGTCTGTAGCAGCTCTTTCAGGTGATGCAAAGATGCTATTTGATTTGTATGTTTCTGAAAAATTCTTGTGGGCAGAACCATTTAACGAAATAAAAGTTTATGTGAATGGAGAAGTGAAGGCTCTTCTTGAAAATAGAAAAGGGTGCGTTTTAAAAGAACTTGAAGCTATTAATCAAAATGTTGAGTGTATATATTCAAACACTGATGCTGCTCACCTAGCAGAGGCGGGAAGCTTAGGGAAGGCTGTTCTTACCTTGTCCGACTGCACAGAATCATTTGCAGAGAGCGTGGACGATGTTATGAAGCAAGTGGACGGCTTTTTTCAGATTCTTCTTACTGGTAGGGATGCATTGCTTTGTAACCTTAGGATGTCCAACTCTGAACAAGGAAATACTGACGGTTAGTGTTGTCGGCTTAGAACATGTGAGTCTACAAAAATATATTATGTTTGTAAACCCTAGCTTTGAGTATTGGCGCTGTTAGTTTTCTAGAGTGTGCGTGCATGGGGTAAAAAAGATAGTTGTAAGGTGTGTAGCTATGTACTCTCGACAATTGTAATTTGTATGTAATATTGTCTTCGCTTTCGTGCCTTTCGGTTTTGCTTATAGTATAGATTTGGTTTCAATATGTTGAGGAATTGCTTGATGAGGCCGCCCAAGTGTAAAGTTTTCTGGGCAGTGCATGGTCATATCTCGACATGAATCTGAGATGAATTGGGATCAAGGGATTCATCCCTGGAACTCCCTGGAACTTCGCGCAGTCTTATTCGCGTCCTTAATCATCATGTAGCATGTGGATGATGCATCTCAGCGCCAGAATTTTATGTTACTCTTATTATAACTTGTTGGTACGATGGTGTGTTGTATATTACAATGGCATGTTTGATTGTAAGCACATTTAATTGTCTTCTATTCTTAGCTGGTGCGCCATATCTGAAGTTCACTTTTAAACAAAATCTTCATGAAATGCATCATCCAAGTGTATGGTTTTGTGCTGCTGTTCTCAAAGTGCTGAAAGATCCGCTTTACCTTTGCCCGCCACTTTGCGTAGCTCCCCTCCTCTTCCCATGCCTTGCACATGTGATAGATAAATTCTTTGATAGCTCTGAAAATACCCCCGGATAATTTCTTTGTCACTTCGGCTATCCCTTCCTCTATCAAGAAGCAGCAGTAGTGCAATATTTAATTAACATCGCCGGTCTTGAGAAGATTGTAATAAAAGGAATTGTTTTCCAAGAGTTTAAATATATAAGAAAAATGTACCGCTTTATTAGAGTGCAAATTTTTTTAAAAAAATTTAGGTTACTTTTTAAAAGATGTCTACGAGCTGGATGAAAATTTCCAAGGAAAAAAAGGAACTCGCAGCATGGATATGCCACATTTTCTATATAATTTGATTGTTTGTCACTGCATGTATCAAAAGCAATATGGATCCTCTATGAAAGTAATTAGTGTTTCTTGCCGTCCTTTCCATGAATTCATTGGTAATTTTTGCATGCAGGTGCATTTTTCTTTCTATATGTTCAATTAGGGTTATAAATAGTAATCCGATTCCTTTCAATTTAAATAAAACAAAAATGGTTAAGACTTTACTCACCATATAAGAAAAATACTTTAAAATTCAGTTAATTTAATCGAAACAATTTCAAATATAAATAGTAACTAATGTAGAAAGTGTTTATCACAACAGATTTACCAATTCAATCAAATATTATTTTATTATTTTATATATAATTATATAACTCATTTCTACCTTGACATTAATATTAAAAAAATTAATTGTAACACCTCGTTTTGATCCACCCGTGAACTAACTTGGAAATATTACCGTTACTAACCTACTTAATTTAGTTAAGCCAACCCACATTTACCCAATGCGTCTCAAGATGGTGATGCAATATGCAAAATATAAATGAGATACGTCGGTTCTAACGTTGTCTTATATGCTACGAAATGTACACAAATATACAAACAACCTAAATAAACGAAGAGTTTAAAAGAAATATCTATTTTTAAAGCAAAATGGACAAAGTTTCCCTTAAAAATGTAATAGGCGCCACCTTTTCAACGACAAGCAGTATATATTTATAATAAAATAAATCCACAACCACAGTCTAAACACAATAGTTTCTTCAAATTCCAGTTATCTTTACTTTCCTCATCATACGAACAGAGTCTAAATTTTATTGTTCACCTGTTCATTTTTCATTTTTTATTTTTATTTAAATGCAAAATATTTATAACAATTCACAGAATATCATTTAAACTTTATCAACCACAGAGTTCAATGCACATCCTCCTTACCATCTCAAGTATCTCACTTCTTTGTTATTATATTGTGTAATATAATATAATATAATACAATATAATATAAAAACTGTATTATTATATTATTTTATTGAGTCAAGTTTGAGTCGAGCTACAAGTCAAGTTCGAGTCGAGTTCAAGTTATAGCTGAGTTGAGTCTAGTCGAACACGACCTTGTTCAAGCTCGGCTCATAAGATTTAAGTTCGGGTCGAGTTCGAGCTCGAGCATTTAAATGTCGAGTTTTGAGTCGAGTCAAATTGAGCCGAATGCTAAATGCTTACGAGCTGGCTCACGTGGAGCTATCAGGATCCTTTGAGAATGGAACGGACGCTCACCAATTCCAGAGCTCACTTTGATGAATACATTCCCTATCTTAAGATGCAGTCGTCGGTTTTCCCTCATTTCACATCTCACTAAAAAAGTGAAAAACAACATTATATAGACCTGGGTAGAGATTTTAATATAATAGGCCTAAAGGCATCATGAGTTGGATCTGAGTTTTTCGAAAACAAACTCGAGGGATCTCTTTCTCGAGGATTATTAACCCAAAAATCTCATACGACTAGATGGCCCGTGTGGAGTGAGATACAATAAATCCACCACTCAACATGCCCGTTTACTTATTAAAATAAAACATGACAGAGTATAAAAGTCAAACTAGAAGTGAGTCTTAAACGGACCTGAGAAGCTCTAATCGTATCCACACGCCTAAGCGGAGAGCTCCTGCTCAGTACCTATACATCAAACTAAAAACTAACGCCCACTTATGATACATTCACACATCCTATAACATACACGCACCACATCATACATCAATCATACATGAGTTTTCCTATGCTACATTGCATTATATTACAATAATTACTTATGTACCTAATTGGTTCCTTAATATTTGTTGTAATACACTTCAAACAAGCAAATTCATATTTTTTATTTACAATAAAAATATCTAATACATCAATTCATCGATCCTAACATGTTGTGTTAATAATTATCACCTTAAAGTAATTAAATAGGAGTTAATTATATCTTGCATCGTCGTCAATCGGTAACAACTAGGGTTTTGTCGCATAGGTCGAGACTAGAATTCGGCACCCGGCGGCATCCGAAGTTCGATTGGGTTCGACTGGATATGTTTGGTGAAAGATCCGTCGAATTTTAGCAAATCCGGTTTTTCAGTAGTTTCCAGCAATTTTCCTACAGCTTCTTGACGACTTTTCTAGCAATGTAATCAGGGCTATGAGTCGGCACCGGCTCAGTGAGTTCGACCTAATGGTGGCGGCAGTGAGGATGGCAACTGCGGCGATGACCACTTGCGGCGAAGACAAGTCAGCCGGGTCGGTTAGCTTTTACGATCGGGCCTCGGCCGACCTCGATGGCGCTAGGTGTGGGGAATAGTCGAGGCAAAGGGGGTGGTCTCAGCGGCAAAGCAGTGGTGGTGAAACAGCGTGGACGACTGTAGAATGGCATCGGTACAGGTGGCACTAAGATGTGGTTCCCATGCGTCGTGGAGATCGGGAAGCGGTAGGGGGTGCTAGAGGCGGCATGACGACGTCACGTTGGGGATCAGTGGCGTTGATCGGCGGTAGTGCAGCGGTGTCGACGATAAGTACAAAGGCTGAGATGGGTGGTGATCAGGGTTTGGGGGGAAGAAAAGGTCAGGGAGAAACTTGGTGGCAGTTTCGTGAATAAAATTTGACTCGACTCCGACTCCGACTCGAGCCAAAATTAATAAGTAACTCGTAATAAACCCTTAAAAAATCCAAAAAATAAGGAAAAATTTCATAAAATATAATACACACCATGACATCACAATGACATATTCTATAATTAATAACCCACTTAAAATGCCCTATAATGCATCCTAATGTGTTATTTGGCTTAAAATAATTCTACGATCAAATACATAAAAAGAATTACTAAATACTGTCATATATTCTAATAATGTTTTTCTCATCATCTTTTTTGATATTATCATCATATACTCAGGTATACTTGACCCTCATCGTTCATAACTCACGACTTGCCTTCACTCAACATGTGTTTCATGAAACTGACTTGACTCGAATTAACTAGTTTGCTAATGTAAATCTCTGACTCGTGTCATAAGTTTTACATTAATTGTTTAAACATTAATTTAAAGAATTTATTTAATTTAGATTATTTATTTTCTTATTTCATAATGTATAATATGAGATTGACATAATTTGGATGGCTAGAATATTTATAAGTTGTCAATGAAAAAATATTATAAATAACATAATTTTTAACCAACTTAATAAATTTGGTTTATGATATCTAAATTTTGACCAATTTGACCATATATTAATCGTTTAATCGATGACAAAATAGTAAATTTTTTATTATGTCAGAACCTTGATAACCTTGGTTAATGGACTGAGTATGGTAAAAGTTTTAAAAATTCTAAATAGTAATGAAAATGCTGTTAATGTAACACCCCGTTTCGGCTCACCCGCAAACCGACCCGGGAATGTCACCGGCGACCGAACCGTTCGCTAATCTACTGGGTTCGGTTAAGCCGTCCAGGATCTACTCTCGGCGTTTTAAGATGGAGATGCAAACATGAAATGCATGGATGGGATGCGTGGGTTCTAACGGAGTCCTACATGCATGCTATGATGTACAAGCAAAATAAGGCAAAACAACAAATGCGAAACCAAAAGAAAATATATACTATTTTATAAAAATACGATAACACATAATAATCTACCGTGACATACAATCATTATCTCATTCTTTTTACCTGAGCCGAGTCTAAACTCCAAGGCTCCCTACTCATTCATATTTATCAGTTCGTTTCATAACAAGTAATTCACTCAAGCAAACACATCAAAATTATCATTCACGTAGCAATAACACACCGTCATTATAGATTACACGCGGCAGGTACATGTGTGCGCGGTTCCGTGCTGCTCCTCCGCAGTCCCGACAGCTTTCATCGCTCGTATTTCTCACCTACATATATATATAAAAACCGTCAGTAACGAGTGTTACCGGCCCGGAAAATAACTAATATCAATCTGGCACAGGAGAGCAAACTCTCCTGTTGAAAGAAAACCATATACTTCCTCAAGAACTCTCATCAGGGCACGTACGGGAGCCGTCGCCCTCGGGTCGACAGCGTCCCCCTATCTTTCACATTCTCATGCCTCGGCCATTTCTCTATTGCTTCTCGCGTCAAATCTCATTCCTTTCCGCCCTCTGCACCTTCCATATTACTCCTGGCCTTGAGCACGAAGGCCGAGTACTCTCAGGCAGTCGCCTTCAGTACCCTTTGAAACCACAAGTCTAGACATGCGCTGCAATGCAGTACCCGTGAACCTCCACACTTCTCCGGGTTTGAGGAACTCAAAGGTGGAGTTGTCAGGATCCCTCGGGAATGAAACGGCCCGCACACCATTCCAGAGCCCACTGTCGACACACACGTGCCCGCTCGCGTAGCACGGTAGTCGGATTTCCCTCATTCAGTCTCTCACAAAAACACGAAAACTATACATATATATAGGTCTGGGTTGGGATTTATACAATAGGCCCGAAGGCAACGTGAGCTGGATCTGAAGTTCGAAAACAAACTCGAGGGATCTCATCCTCGAGGGTTATTAATCCGGAAAATCGTTGGCTAAATGGCCCGAGTTAAGTGGGATTCGATAAAACGCCACTTAACTCGTCCTGCACATAATAAGTCAAATACACAAGAGAGTAGCGTAAATCAGAGAACGAGTCCTAAACAGACTTGGTAGAAGCTCCAAACGGGTCCACGCGCCTAGGCAGCAAGCTCCTACACCGTACCTACACAATCAAGCTAAAAACTAACGCCCGCATGATGAATCACACATCCTATAGCATGCACGCACAATCAACACAATCACGCATCACTCAACACACATCAACCTATATCAATTCTAGCAAGTCTGTAAAACCCACGATTCGAGTTAGGGTTTTATATTCAGAACCGGTCGGGTCGACCGTTATTTTTCGAGTTGAGTCAGTTTCAGGACACGTGTACCAAGCCGACGCCGGTCGCGTGTATGAGCTATGAGGGTCATGCGTACCCAAATATATGATGATAACGTCATGAATACAGCATAACAGAATGAGTTATCAGATATATGAGAGTATGCCAGTCATTTT
>JAURVB010010968.1:0-29066 GCA_033002965.1 Piper betle
ACAGATATCCAAACACAATCACAAGAACGATAGTAAACAAACAATCAAACGAAAAACGACATGCAAGATTTTTAGCGTGGAAAACCCAAATGGGTAAAAAACCACGGGACCCGATCAGGCCGCTTAAACTTCCATTATCACAAATAATAATAATGGGTATCAGCAACAAGTCTCAATCATCACCTAACAGGCTAGGTGGATACAAGAGAATAATAACTCTCACCAAAAAAGGTGGAAATACCTGAATGGATATCTAGAGACGACGAACAGAGAAAACGGTACCGGTAGAAACGATGAGCACGTCGCTATGAACCAACATCTGAAGTTTCATCCACAACAGACTTGATTTACTCACCCAAAACCATCCTTCTCTCTCTCTTTCTCTTGCCGCCTCTCTCTCTTTCTCTTGACGTTTGCTGCCTCCTCACATTTTCTTGATGCTTGCTTCTCTTTAAAAGCAAACCCTAATGATTAATTAGTGGGCTTACAACCCACTAAAGCCCAGGCCCACCAATTGGGCTGGCACGCCAACAAACTCCCCCTCCAGCTCAAGTGGTGGGCTCTGACAAGCCCGCTCTTCGCCGACAAGCCTCAAGCTTCTCCTTCGGCAAAGTCTTGGTCAACATATCCGAACCATTCTCACTGGTGTGTACCTTGGCTAAGTGCAACTGCTTCGTCTCAAGCAAATCTCTAATCCAATGATACCTCACGTCGATATGTTTCGACCTTGAATGAAACGATGAGTTCTTGGAGAGGTGGATAGCGCTCTGGCTATCGCTGAACACTACATACTTGTCTTGGCGCAAACCTAATTCATCAAGGAATCTTCTCATCCACAAAGCCTCCTTGCAACCCTCAGTAATTGCAATATACTCAGCTTCTGTGGTAGATAGCGCCACACACTTTTGCAGCTTTGATTGCCACGACACGGCTCCCCCTGCAAAAGTCATCAAGAATCCTGAAACGGACTTCCTGGAATCAACATCACCTGCCATGTCTGAATCGGTGTACCCAACTAGCAAAGGTTCACTACTACCGAAACGTAAACAAACCCTGGAAGTACCTCGGAGATATCTCAATATCCACTTCACTGCTTCCCAATGTTCTTTGCCAGGATTGGAGAGGAAACGACTGACTACTCCAACGGAATGAGCAATATCAGGCCTGGTGCAAACCATGGCATACATCAAGCTGCCAACCGCGGACGCATACGGAACTCGACTCATGTCCGCCTTATCTTTATCACTTGTGGGGCATTGCTCCGAATTGAGCTTGAAGTGACCTGCAAGTGGAGAGCACACAGATTTGGCCTTGCTCATATTGAACTTCTCTAAAACCTTCTCAATGTAGTCTTCCTGAGACAACCATAGTTTCCCATTCTTTCTATCACGAGAGATCTTCATACCGAGTATCTTCTTCGCCGCTCCTAAGTCTTTCATCGCAAAAGACTCGCTCAACTCTCCCTTCAACTCAGCAATCTTGCTAGTATCATGGCCTATAATCAACATATCGTCGACATACAAGAGAAGAATAATGAAATCATCATTTGAATACCTCTTGACGAACACACAATGGTCTGACGATGTCCGGCTGTACCCACGACTCACCATGAAAGAGTCGAACTTCCTGTACCACTGCCGCGGAGCTTGTTTCAAGCCATACAAGCTCTTCTTCAACTTGCAAACAAGCTGCTCTTTCCCTCTGACTTTGAATCCCTCGGGCTGCTCCATGTAAATTTCTTCGTCTAAGTCTCCGTGAAGAAATGCAGTTTTTACATCAAGTTGCTCGATCTCCAGGTTCAGGCAGGCCGCTAAACCAAGGGCAACTCGGATCGAGGGCATCTTCACCACTGGCGAGAATATTTCTTCAAAGTCGATTCCCTTCTTCTGACCGTACCCTTTCACAACCAACCGTGCCTTGAATCGTGGCTGCGAGCTAGCATTTTCGATCTTCAACCTGTAGACCCATCTATTCTTGAGAGCTTTTTGCCTTGCGGTAACTTCACCAAGTCATAAGTGTGGTTCTCGCGAAGAGACTCCATCTCCTCCTCCATGGCTTTCAACCACTGCTTCTTCTCATCAACTGAGGTCGCCTCTTGGTAAGTTTCCGGCTCTCCGACATCGGTGAGCATCACATACTCATCTGAAGAGTATCTCGTAGACGGAAACCGTTCTCTAGTGGATCTTCTCAAAAAGGTTCTTCTGGTGACTCGTGAATCTCTTCTTCAACTTCATTAGTTGGCTCGACATCATCAACTGTAGGGAAATCACCATTTGCGGGACCGGTAATATCCTCCGGAGCCGCTCCCCCTTGATCGGGATACACTACAGGTGTAGGGACTGGATCTAAATCGATCAGATCGTCGCTGTACTGCTCTTCCATCTCCGCCTTATCAATGTCTTTGATACCATGGTCTTCCACGAACACTGCATCTCGGCTTCTGACAAGCTTTCTCTGCACCGGGTCGTAGAACCTATAACCAAACTCATCGAGACCATAACCGATGAACACACACGGCCTTGTCTTCACATCGAGCTTCGATCGCTCATCTTTCGGAATGTGAACAAAGGCCTTACAACCAAAGACACGCAGATGACTGTACGAAGCTTCCTTTCCCGACCACATCCTATCCGGAACCTCAAAACCTAACGGAACACACGGTGTGAGATTCAAAACATGTACCACTGTACTCAAAGCTTCACCCCAGAAGCACCTCGGCAACTGTGACTGTGAAAGCAAACATCTCACTCTCTCAACTAGTGTTCGGTTCATCCTCTCAGCTAAGCCATTCAACTGAGGAGTCTTTGGAGGTGTCTTTTGATGTCGAATGCCCTGTTGCCTACAATACTCATCAAACGGGCCGCAATACTCCCCTCCATTATCTGTTCGGATACACTTGAGCTTCACACCTGTACATCTTTCCACGCGGGCATGAAACTGTTTGAAGACGTCTACAACTTGATCTTTTGACTTCAACATGTACACCCAAATCTTCCTTGAATGATCATCGATAAAAGTCACAAAGTACAAGGCACCACTAAGTGTTCTCGTCTTCATCGGACCACACACATCAGAATGAACCATATCCAGAATACCCGGCTTGCGAGGGTGGGGAACTCTCTTGAAGGAAACTCTCGTTTGCTTACCTGCTAAGCAATGAACACAGCGCTTCAAACAACCATTCTTCATACCTGAGAGGAGATTCTTCTTGGCCAACACCATTAGGCCTTTCTCGCTCATATGGCTAAGCCGGTTGTGCCAGAGTTCTGCAATGCCTTCATCATCCACCGTATTAATCGTGGAAGCCGCGATCTTCACATTCATCACGTATAGTGAGGAACACTTCTGTCCTCTCGCCACAATCAGAGAGCCTTTGGTGAGTTTCCACTTCCCGTCACAAAAAGTGCTACTATACCCTTCGTCGTCGAGCTTGCCAGTGGAGATCAAATTCATGCGGATGTCGGGGATGTGCTTTACACCTTTCAAGACCAAGGTGCTGCCGCTCTCGGTCTCCAAGTGCACATCTCCCATACCAATGGCCTTGACAACGCCATCGTTACCCATCCTAACACTTCCACAGTCACCGGGAGTGTAGGATGTAAAGAAATCCCTCCGCGAAGTAGCATGAATCGAAGCACCGCTATCGATCACCCAACTGGTCTCCTGACAAGCGACATTAACGGTATCGGCATCATACATCACTAGGAACTCATCTGTGGCTGCTGTCACGACCTTGTCTTCTTTTTCCCCATCACCGGTATCCTTCTCTTTTCCCTTGTCATTTTTGTTCTCCCTAAGAAACTTGCGACAAAATCTCTTGATGTGGCCCTTCTTGCCGCAGTGATGACACTCAATATTGGCGTACCTGCCGGTCTTGCTCTTACTTCGGCTTCTATCTTTCGGACCCTTACTCTGACTCCTCCCCCTGTTGTCGGTGACCAAGACATCTGACTGTGAAGAGGACCCTGTCGACTTTCTTCTCATCTCTTCGTTCAAAACACTGCTCTTGACTACATCCATCTCCAACACACCATCTGGAGCCGAGTTCGATAACGACATTCTGAATGTCTCCCACGAGTCCGGTAAAGTACCAAGAAGCATCAACCCTTGAACCTCTGTATCAAACTTGATTTTCATTCCAGCTAACTGATTGATGATCCCCTGGAATGTGTTCAAGTGGTCTGTCATCGCTTTCCCATTCTGGTACTTCAAACCAAGAAGCTGCTTGATCAAGTACAGCTTGTTGTTGCCGGTCTTCCGAGCGTACAACTCCTCGAGCTTATTCCATAAGCTCTTTGCATTCTTTTCTTCACTGACGTGGTTGAGGACGTTATCATCTACCCACTGTCGAATATAGCCACACACCTGGCGATGAACTAATTCCCATTCGACGTCCGACTTATCAGCCGGCTTCGCTCCAGCGAACACAGGCAAATAATAATCCTTCACATAAAGAAGATCCTCCATCTTCCCTTTCCACACATGGTAGTTGGAGCCATTCAACGTTACCATCCGACTTGTGTTACCCTCCATGATTTGAACTAGGCACAAGGACTACAACCTCGCTCTGATACCACTTTGTAGATAAAAAAGCCACCAAAGCGGAATGCGACTTTTTTCTTCAATTTAGCACCAAGTCCAAACCAAACAGATATCCAAACACAATCACAAGAACGATAGTAAACAAACAATCAAACGAAAAACGACATGCAAGATTTTTAGCGTGGAAAACCCAAATGGGTAAAAAACCACGGGACCCGATCAGGCCGCTTAAACTTCCATTATCACAAATAATAATAATGGGTATCAGCAACAAGTCTCAATCATCACCTAACAGGCTAGGTGGATACAAGAGAATAATAACTCTCACCAAAAAAGGTGGAAATACCTGAATGGATATCTAGAGACGACGAACAGAGAAAACGGTACCGGTAGAAACGATGAGCACGTCGCTATGAACCAACATCTGAAGTTTCATCCACAACAGACTTGATTTACTCACCCAAAACCATCCTTCTCTCTCTCTTTCTCTTGCCGCCTCTCTCTTTTCTCTTGACGTTTGCTGCCTCCTCTCATTTTCTTGATGCTTGCTTCTCTTTAAAAGCAAACCCTAATGATTAATTAGTGGGCTTACAACCCACTAAAGCCCAGGCCCACCAATTGGGCTGGCACACCAACACCCGGTCCCCTACCTGCAGGTTGCTGTTCCCTCATGTCCGCCTTTATCATGTACGTGTAAACCTACCTTCTCCCTCACATTTCTTCAAACACCAGCAGAAGCTACCTCGTTCCTATCCAGGTGCGGCGCCTCGCCTCGGTTCCCTCGCCATTGACATGCGGTTTGGCGTTAATTTGTGCTTTTTTATTCTTATTATTTTTGGGTTGATCGTCTTATTAACATTAGCTTAGAAGGATATTGACTGTGTCAATATGTTGTAGCGAGAAGATTAATCATGAAATGTATAAAATGCAAATAATTGATATTCATGTAATCAGGATGTTTGGAAGCTGCAATGCATTGATATAGATTGGAATTGGGACGATTGGTTCCGTTATACACGTTGTAACAAGAAGGATAATCATCAAATCTATAAAATGCCAAGAATTTTCACCCATATAATCAGTATAGAAGGCTTGAAATAAATGGAAAATTGTTAATCACGCAATCTGAAGTCAAAATCGTCATTCATGCAATCGGAAGCTTTGAAAAACTGCAAGACATAATATAGATTGGAAAGTAGTTTTGTCTTTTTTAATTGGTCACCTTGCATTTTCAATGGTTTTCATTGTTTTCCATCTCGTGAGAGGGGTGAGTGGTGTTGTTTTCCATCTCGTCTTCATTGTAATTCATTACATGCTGCTTTTTTTATTGGCTTTGGTTGGATATGATAGAGTTTTCACTTTGGATCTGTATCTATCATTGATACAATACAATGGTTTGAGTTGATCTGTTTGAATTGTGTTGTGAAGAAGAAACTAATGCTAGCCAGCTACTTGCTATTACTCAGACGATTTCTTTCGTACCGATCACTTGCCTGAGCACGTACTGTATTAATCTTTAAACCGAGGAAACAAGTCTGCTTGGAAGTGGCTGACATCATTCATTTGTATAATGGAACATTGCAGCACGGTAGCTGATTCAATACAGAGGAAGAAGATTTCGTTCATGACCCAAATTATTTGAGATCATGTGGATGAGAAAGAAGAAGATTTTGCGCATTGATAATTGAGGGAGGTAGTTGTTATAGTTACTTCATATACTTCCATATAAAAAAACTATTTGTGACCCTGACGCCATATGAAGGTGGTGCATGCCTTTGATAATCCTTGGAAGTTGAAGCATCAAGTTAACAAATATTTTGTTTCCTTTCATCTTCTACCAATGTGCACTTCTGAATTTCACACTTTTAAAAGCCAATTTTCAACTTGAAAAGTTATAAAAGTGCGGTGATTTTCTTCTCTAACTAAGCCATATCCTTGCAGATTTAACTTTAACATTGTTTACTTCCCCCATTTCAAACTAATTCTTAAATTGCTAATATTGTATCATCTTCAGATTTTTTGAACCATGGCTCCTGGTCAGCTATTTTCACGAAATACGCAAGCACTTTCTATAACTACAAACAACTCCCTATCCAACGCATGCTTGATTTTGACTTTCTCTGTGGTATGTATACGTTCTTTTTTCTTTGCTTAGCTTTAAACTCTTAAACTCAATTTTCAAAGATAACGGTAAGTTTTACTTTAACCGCTTGTGCTGTGATGCTTTTTTCAGGACGAGACACACCTTCTGTTGCCGGGATCATCAACCCTGGATCAGAAGGGTTATAAAAACATTTTTCGGCCAGGAGGAAATTGCAATACCAGTTCATTCCAGGTAGTTTAGTTTCTTATATTGAATTGGATGTTGATATACAATGTTCATGATTGGATAGTGTTTTGTCCTATCTACCTAGGACCAGGACTTATTCTTGACTTCCATCCAATCAAATATACAGATTTGGAACTGTCTGTTGTATCATCGTCAATTTCATTTTAAAGGCAAATCATAACTACAGTATAAATCTGTGCAATGATTCTGGTAACAATCCACCGGTGGCACAATCCCTATTCAAGTATAAGATTAAGTTAAAATTGTACTACAATAGTTAGGCACTGTAAACTATTACTCACATGAATAATCATCTAAATTGGGTGTAAAACACTGCAAACTTTTGGGCCGTTTGATACTTTTTGTAACTCACTGTAGTGTTTAATCACCTGCAGTGCAGCTGCTTCTTCCATGACTGCATTGAAACAACCAACGATCAGAGTTGTCGCTATAATCGCTGAAGGGGTTCCTGATTCCGATACCAAACAATTGATTGCATATGCACGAGCTAACAACAAAGTGAGCGTTTGTGTCATGTTGTAGTCTAATGTGATTTTTTTACTTATATACATTGAATACGTAGGACTCAAAGTAGTTCTCCTAATTTCATGTATTACAGTCTCGTAATATTTATAAAATGGCAGGTAGTGATTGGGCCTGTTACTGTTGGAGGCATACAAGCTGGAGCTTTTAAGATTGGCGACAGTGCTGAAACACTTGATAACATAATTCAATGCAATCTTTACAGACCTGGTTCTGTGGGATTTGTTTCCAACTCTGTATGTGGCGGTTGACTTTTAAAAACAATTTTTTTATCAAATTGCAAATATTGCTTAAAATTTTTACATTTTTTAAAGTTATTTGATTTAGCTGTCTAATATCTTGAAATAAAATTATGAAGATTAAAAATTCGAGTATCCACGTGACATACTCATCCCAAGCTGCATTCATGTATCATTTGCTTCTTGCCAAACAGAAATATATTTGTTTTAAGAAGTGCTTGTTGAGACGACTACTTCCGAACACATTTCTGAATCAAGTCCTCTCTCATGGTTTCCTTGGCGCCAGGGAGAGAGGCATGTCAAACGAACTATATTCAAACGATTGCACGGGTAACAGATGGAGTGTATGAAGGCAAGCCTAAACCTAACTTGTGGATGGCCCATTCGTGCTTTCATGTTCTATTGGTCTTATCGGGTAAGTTCACATGATGTTACTTTATCTTATGTTTGTCAAGTTATCAATAGCATAAATATATTTTCCAATCGAAAGATGGCTTTCCTAATGATCGAGTGATTGTATTGAGGGCACAAGCTGCTTCAATATTGAGACTAGTGGTGTGCAACCGATCAAAACTTAAGAAATTCGAATTAGAGGCTTATAAAAGACAGTGTAAATCTTAAGTTTTGCACCTCTAAGTCTGAAAATACCGACCCAACATTTGAGCTCTTTATTTGAATAGCGAAATGAGCAATTTCTTAGTAAGCTACTGATTAATTTTATATTCCTAACGTGATAGATATATTTTTGTTCTTCTGCACCCTCACTCTAGTAAAATAAGTACGTGTTTTCTTAGCTTAGAGTCAATTATTTTGCAGGCATAATTGTGACCAGAAAAGATTGAAACAACCACTAGACAGACGTTCTCTACGCAAAGTGAATGTGTTAGATCGACATTGGAAAAGGAGATGGTATGCCATAGGAGCTGGACCTTTGTTGGTGAAATTTGTTTTTTTCCCTTGCTTGCTACTTGAGGTTTATTTATGTTTTGGCTTTGAACTGCTGATAGTAGCTTGGTAGTTATTGTTGTGAGAGTCGCTTGTAGTTCAATCTAGATTATAAATTATCTATTTCAGATGTAGGGTTGAGTTTGGGTGAGTTTAGGATTAGACATTGTTAGAGTTCGTATTAGTAGTCGATGGAAACGCTGGATGGACGTAAAGTGGGTGAGTTGCAATGTGATGAAGTTGTACAAGGCATGAAGTATATATGCTTGATTTTTATCATGCTATTGCTTGAACATTCAAATAAAATAAAGTTCGCTTCTTCTGTTTCTAATCCAAACGCAAGTTCTCTCTTTTGAGTCTTCTTCTTGTATTGCTGATCTTCGACAAATACTATTTATAATTTCACTTATAGAAGTGCTACTCGCACGTTGTGCTGGTTTTGGCAATATATAGGTTTTGTTGAGATGTGGGGGTTGGAGGTGGAGACGAGGCTTTGGTGATTGGTTGAAGAGGGTTGTGAAGATGAAAGCTGTGTACAGGTTGTGAATATGCACTCGCTTGTCGCTTAAAGAACTCTGATTTTTTTAAAACTTTTGAGAGGAATGAATGGCTAGGTCAGCTTAGATTTTTTCCGATGGGACGCTCCAGTGTGATGAAAGACGTGTTAACCTTCGTACCCATCAAATTTTGTTTGACTTTTTAACTAGTTGTTGGAGCCAGGCCATCGAGGTAGCCAGTTTTGGAACCAGGCCATGGGGGGTCGACAAAAGACGGACAGACCGACAGACGACGGACGGACAGACGACAGACGGACAGACGACGGACGGACAGTTAGACACTGGGACAGGGGCAAGTGACAACACGAGGGGCCCACCTATGGGAGGCGAGGGGAGGGGGCCTAATCTACCAATGGGGTAGCATCAATCAATTTATCCACTTCTCCCCGCCCGTGGGCCCCCTTCCCACTGAAATTGAAATAGGAGGAGATATTTTGGCGGTCCCCTTTCCTCTCCACCACTACCACTACCAATACCGATACCAAAAATCTATCACCTCCTTCCCCAATTGCCCGTCCCCATTTGCTCCACCGGAAAATCCCATCTTCTAGCACAAATGGAGCTTAAGGGCGGCGGCCGAGGCACGGCCTCGGCGCCGACGACGATGCACTCGTCCGGGCGGAGCTACGTCAGGTTGAGCAGCACCAATCACCACCCGCCGTCGGAGTCGGCAAGCAAGGCTATCGCCCAGTACTCCGCCGACGCCCGCCTCCACGCCGTCTTCGAGCAATCCGGCGAGTCCGGCCGCTCCTTCCACTACTCCAACTCACTCCGCACCACCACCGCCACCGCCTCCGCCTCCGCCTCCCACCCGGCCTCCTCCTCCTCCGCCCTCCCCGAGCACCACATCACTGCCTACCTCTCCAAGATCCAGCGCGGCGGCTTTATCCAGCCATTCGGGTGCATGGTCGCCGTCGACGAGGCCACCTTCCGGGTTTTGGCGTATAGCGCGAACGCCACCGACCTGCTCGACCTCACCCCTCAGTCGGTCCCCTCCATGGAGTCCGCCGCCCGGCCGCCGATTCTCGCCGTCGGCTCCGACGTCCGGTTGCTCTTCGCTTCCTCCTCCGCCGCCCTGCTGGAGAAGGCCGCCCGCGCCCGCGAGATCACGCTTCTCAACCCCCTCTGGCTCCACGCCTCCAGCTCCGGCAAGCCCTTCTACGCCATCCTCCACCGTATCGACGTCGGCATCGTCATCGACCTCGAGCCGGCCCGCACCGCCGACCCCTCCCTCTCCATCGCCGGTGCTGTCCAGTCCCAGAAGCTGGCCGTCCGGGCGATCTCCCGCCTCCAGGCCCTCCCCGGCGGCGACATCAAGCTGCTGTGCGACACGGTGGTGGAGCACGTCCGGGAGCTCACCGGGTACGACCGGGTGATGGTGTACAAGTTCCACGAAGACGAGCACGGAGAGGTTGTGGCGGAGAGCAAGAGGGACGACTTGGAGCCTTACCTCGGCCTCCACTATCCGGCTAACGACATCCCCCAAGCTTCTCGCTTCCTATTCAAGCAGAACCGGGTGCGGATGATCGCCGACTGCCATGCCAAGCCGGTGAAGGTGGTCCAGGACGACGCCCTGCGGCAGCCGCTCTGCCTCGTCGGCTCCACCCTCCGCGCCCCCCACGAGTGCCACGCCCAGTACATGGCCAACATGGGCTCCATCGCCTCCCTCGCCATGGCCGTCATCATCAACAGCAGCGACAATGACGCCGGCTCCGGCGGCGGGGCCACGAGGAACCCGATGAAGCTCTGGGGTCTGGTGGTCTGCCACCATACCTCCCCTCGCTGCATCCCCTTCCCGCTCCGCTATGCCTGCGAGTTCCTCATGCAGGCCTTCGGTTTGCAGCTCAACATGGAGCTGCAACTCGCCTCGCAGCTGCTGGAGAAGCACGTCTTGAAGACGCAGACTTTGCTGTGCGACATGCTCCTCCGAGACTCACCCACCGGCATTGTGACGCAGAGGCCCAGCATCATGGACCTGGTCAAGTGCGACGGCGCCGCCCTGTTCTACAAGGACAGGTTCTACCCGCTCGGTGTGACGCCGAGCGAGGCACAGATCAAGGACGTGATCGAGTGGTTGCTGGCTTTTCACGGCGACTCCACGGGGTTGAGCACCGATAGCCTGGCCGACGCAGGTTACCCCGGCGCGGCTGCTCTCGGGGAGGCGGTCTGTGGCATGGCTGTTGCGTACATCACCTCCGCCGACTTCCTCTTCTGGTTCCGCTCCCACACGGCCAAGGAGATCAAGTGGGGCGGGGCGAGGCATGACCCCGACGACAAGGACGACGGGCAGTGGATGCACCCTCGCTCCTCCTTCAAGGCGTTTCTGGAGGTTGTGAAAAACAGGAGCTTGCCCTGGGATAACGCCGAGATGGATGCCATACACTCTCTGCAGTTGATTCTGCGGGACTCGTTTAGGGACTCCAAGGCCAAGGAGTCCAAGGCACTGGTAGACGGCGATGTTAATGGCAATAAACAGCTGGTGGGGAACTTGGCGTTGCAGCAAGAGATGGAAGAGCTCAGCTCGGTGGCGAGGGAAATGGTCAGGTTGATCGAAACCGCCACTGCTCCCATTTTTGCTGTGGATTTGAATGGGAGGATCAACGGGTGGAATGCCAAAGCTGCTGAAATTACAGGCTTGCTTTTGGATTCTGCAATGGGGAAGTCACTTGTTCATGATCTTGTGCACGAGGAATCTGTCGAGGCTGTTGACAAACTTCTGCGTAACGCCATGAAAGGTAAGTAGTGTACTTGATTCTTTGTCCCTCATTGGAATCATCTTTGACAAGTCATTTCAATTTCAATGAGGGGGGATGTAAGTTGTTAGAGATGAATCAATGTTCATATGTTGGAAGATTGTTTGCAGGAGAAGAAGATCAAAATGTGGAGATCAAGCTTAAGACATTCGATGATAAACCTGAGAAGAAGGAAGCAGTGTTCATAGTTGTCAATGCCTGCTCCAGTAGAGACTTCTCTGGGAACATAGTCGGTGCAAGCTTTGTTGGCCAGGATGTTACTGGCCAGAAAGTGGTTATGGACAAATTCGTTCACATACAAGGTGATTATAAGGGGATCTTGCACAACCCAAATCCTCTCATTCCTCCAATATTTGCATCAGATGAAAATGCTTGCTGTTCGGAGTGGAACACAGCCATGGAAAGGCTCACAGGCTGGCAACGAAGTGAGATGATTGGAAAGCTCTTGGTTGGAGAAGTTTTTGGCAGCTCTTGTAGGTTATGTGGCTCTGATGCTCTGACCAAGTTTATGGTTGTAGTCCATAATGCAATAGGAGGTCAAGATGCCGAGAAGTTCCCATTCACGTTTTATGATAGAAATGGGAAATTTGTGCAGAGCCTGTTGACAGCAAATAAGAGAGTTAACTTGGACGGTCAAGTTATTGGTGCATTTTGCTTTTTGCAGATCCCTTCACGAGAACTGCAGGAGGCTTTGGAAATTCAGAGGCAACAAGAAAAAATGTGCTTTGCAAGGATGAAAGAGTTGGCATATATTTGCCAAGAGATAAAAATTCCCCTCAGTGGAATAAGGTTTACCAATTCCCTACTAGAGGTTACTGAGTTGTCAGATGTTCAAAAACAGTGCCTTGAGACGAGCTCAGCTTGTGAGAAGCAGATGATGGCAATTATCGGGGATGTTAATTTGAATAATATTGTAGATGGGTGAGCTTTTTTTTTTCTGAATTAGATGTCACTTAACAATAGAATTGAGTGATAGTTGACTTATATTTCTTGGAAACAGATCGCCGATGTTCGTGAAGGTGGAATGTTTGCTCGGGAATGTTGTCAATGCCGTAGTTAGTCAGGCAATGGTTCTTCTGAGGGACCGTGGATTGCAGTTGATACGAGATATACCGGAAGAGGTTAAAACGTTGGTTGTTTTCGGGGATCAGAATAGGATCCAACAAGTGCTGGCTAATTTCTTGGTAAACATGGTGCGATATGCACCAGCTGCAGACGGTTGGGTGGAAATCCAAATTAAACCGACCATGAGGCGAACTCCCAAAACTAAACTGGTGCATTTAGAAGTCAGGTACATTCAGACCATCTCTTAACTGCTTCGATATAATGTTTATGATATATCTTTACAGTACTGCCCAATGTTAATTTAATGCTTATGATGGACCAGTACGTAGTCCTGTCCAATTTAGGAGAGATATAGAATTAACTTTAAACAGGTTGAGCTATATTGAATGTTTTTTTCCCCTTTGAATACAGGTTGGCTTGTCCTGGAGAAGGCCTTCCTCCAGAGCTCATTCGGGATATGTTTCATAACTCAAAATGGGTAACACAAGAAGGCCTTGGATTGAGCATATGCAGGAAGATTTTAAAACTAATGAATGGAGAAGCTCAATATATCAGGGAATCCGAGAGATGTTACTTCCTCATTCAAATAGAACTTTCAACTTCTCAGGGGACATGACAAAAGTTTTACTTGTTCATCCCAGTGCGAGTAGATGAGAGGTTTTATTCTTTAGATAATTGGTCATTGCACATGGAATTGCCAAGTTGGTATAGAAGGGAATAACGTTCAAATTCATTGATCCCACTTGCCAGAATTCATCTTATTCGAGGCATTGTATGTGGTCGCCGACCAGGATGAGTGCAGCAGCCTAAAACAAAAGCTTTAGTGTTTTTCCTGCTCTGTTTAAGGTTGGTTTTCAGCCCGGTTGAATTCCGAATCAAGAGCTTCACTATTTGGATGGCGTTACTGATAAGTTGTATAATATATTTACAACTTATCAGTTACTGGTCTTGATGTATATTTTGGAGTCTTGAGCAGTTTGTAACATAAATCATGTGATAGTCGCACTTCCACCATTGTCGCCCCTGTTTATATTCGTGTAAATTTCTAAGTTTTGAATGGAATATGTAGTAACTGCTCAGCACTTAGGTTATTAAATGGAAGGTAGCACTGCAAAGAATTTTAACTTGCTTAATAATAATGCCTTCAGATTGTTCTGCATTTTAGTCTGGATACAAACTCGGACAAATCAGTAATCCTTTCGTCTCCCAGGTTAAGAAAATGCTTGGAAAAATAATGCAGGTTAAGAAAAAATCGCCCACCATAAACAGTTTGACGTAGCTCAAAGAGGGTAACGACAGAACCTGGGCTGTAAGAATATAAACCATTGGCCATTGGGGGTAATATGACCTTGAAAGGTAAAATGAAGATTTTGGCCTGTCCAATAGCCCTTCAACATTCACAGAGACGCATCATCTCTCTCAATCTGGTTCAAGGGAAAACAGTCCTGGTGCTCACTCTCTCTCCCCACTCGGACCATCTGCACAGCTCAAATTCTCTACCAAAAACCTAGGATTGCAGCATGTGACGGATGGTCGCCACAGCATCGCCTTTGTGTTCACGCAGTGTCCTCTCGGCTACCTTCTTGTCCAACAGTGTGTGCCAGAAATGTAATAAAAACGTAACACAAAAAAGGTTACAAAAATAAAGCATTAACAAAGAATACTGACACTTTCTCGTTTCCCTATATATTATCGGAAACTAAGTAGCATCAACATTTTGCAGTTATGTTATTTTCCTAATTAATATCTTGGTAATATTAGAACCTTGTCTTTTCCCCTCAATAAATCATAAAAACTGAGATTGAGTAGTAAGTAGTCTGACCTCAAGTTCGTTTGCTATGATATACACATCAGTCGGGTTGATCTTGATTGCAGCTAACTCCTTCTCCCTGGAGGAAAAAAAACGTTTGGGTGGTGACAAGCAGAAGAGAAGGGTAGAGATAAAGCAGCATTTAGTCCGACTGACAACTCTCAAAGGGCAAGGGTAATAGGTGTGAAGCTCAGAGTTTAATCTAACAGTGCGCAGATGTTTTAATAGAGAAAAACACACTAATTAGAGTGAAATTATGCAGAGAGAACAAGCATAACACCCACAAAAAATAGATAAGCAAGTCTAACATCAGCACACAGTATGAAGCAAACTGTCCTTTCGGAAACTGATAAACTTACTAACCAGCGGTTTAGCATTCCACTAAAGAGAAAAAAACCTCTTGGCCATATACTGTAGTCACAAGAAATTAGAAAACATGGCCACAATACACCATATGACCTCTTCATCTCCGTTTGAAGCAGCACAATGTTCTAATGTAATAGAAAATTACTCCTTTGAATGACTCCTAAGGTACCGTAACCAAAATGCTTAAACTGGCAATGACGAGCTCATCTACCAGTGTGACTCAAGGTTAGGAGTTCATCTTTGGCAAGATCCTCAAATATTGAACATGTTGTTAGCTGGATGACTTCCTTTGAAATAAAAAAAATAGAGTTGTCGAAGCAGGCTAACTTGGAAGCCTTTTTCTTCAACTCTTGGGAGAATGGAAGTAAGATTAGACAAAGGCCCAACCACTCCTGTTGAAGGAATAGGGGCGGTTAACGCTATTGGATTAATGGACAAGGGCTTGGGCGAGACTCAATGGAAATTTCTTAACGCAAGATGCAACAAGTAATGGACTATTCCGTTTTCAACAAGCTGCTTCAAGAGCTTCTGAGCTTAAAATTGTAATAGATATACACCACATAACTAAAAGTAATAAGCATGGTTAGTAGTGGAAAACACATATAACGAATTTCGGATCAAAGAAGCCAACCAAAATGGGGCATTTTATACATCTAAAATGACCAACCAAGTTGAAAGATCTTCAAAACACACGAAACGACACCAGGATAAAAACATGAATATATATCATATATATAGATGCAGCAAGATCAAACGAAAAACTAAATCAAAGATGCCAAAGCAAGCACAAACACAGATAAACAAGAAAATTTGCAAGATAAAGTATAAAACTTCACCTGAGTTTCATGGCATTACGATCGGCTTCCGCAGACGCCGCAATAGATGCCATGGCCTACAACATCCGTCAAAAACAAAAAAAAATCAGAACACACAAAAGGGGGTTGGATTGCTCCCTATCGATTAACGAACCTCCTGGACACGGAGGGAATTGAGTTGACGATCTTCGACATGGTCGGTGAGCTTGTCAAGGGCCTTGCTCTGCTGTTGAAGGTCCTTCGAGTCGACCAATCGATCCGCACATTCGTCCCCCACCTCCTCCATCTCCGCCGCCGACGCTGTCTCCCCGAGCAAAGATTCCACCTTTTTCTATCTGTTTCTGCTTCCCGCCGTCCGACGATTAGACGTTAGCCGTAGGGGTGTAAACAAGCGAGACTTAACATTTTACGTTCGGCTAGTTTATTGTGTTTGCTTAATTTTGCGTTTGAAAAACATTTCTCCAAATCGATACTTTGTTGAGCAATCAATACAATTTGAATTAAATAGTGTTTGGTTTTATTTAGCTTGAAATTTAAGTTTGAACCGAAAAGTGTTTAATTTTATTTCACTTGAAACTCAAATTTGACGTGTTCAAATTCAAAAAAATTGTTCGTTTCGGCTCAACTCGTTAATTTTATTGAGGTCACATTAAATTTATATAGTATTAAAAATAAAATTTTAATCGTATATAAGTCGAACATGAACTAAGTATAAATATTCGTTTGACTCAAAAATATAATGAGCCAAGTCAAACTAAGTACGAGTTAAGCTTAAATATCATAAATTTTAGATGGACTGCTCGACCTTTAATAATAAATTAAAGGCTCACCAAGCACTCAAATAAAGTTAAATATGTCAAAAATTATATCGAATTTAAAAATATCTATGCTTGGCTTGGCTCATTTATACCCCAAATCGGCCTTTTCATCTATAAACCGGAAATTTTATCCTTGGTCATTAACGGGGTGAATCTGGTTTTGCCCTGCACCTTTATATTTCATACCAAATTTTTTTTATTATATTATATTATATATAAATAAATGTAAAAAAAAGCTCATACTTGTACTTCAACAAAAATAAACATTAGCAGCATCGATTAAGGGCAATTAGAAAATAATAGAACTTTGTCAAATTTTAAAAAAACATATATAAGTACTATATAATTGAAACATATAGTTGATTATATTTAATTTTTCCTGACGTATCTACTTTAGGTAACACTAAACAATCTCTATATAAACTATATACATGCAAAAATATTGAACTTGACTATTTGAGTATGAACCAATCGAAGCCAACTTTGTTTTATTTTAAAAAGTCAAATGATATTTAATTTTTAAGGGGTTAGATATCCAGTCAAATTGAATTTATTCAAACTAATATGGTCAAAAAAATTTTCAAAGCTTTTTTTATAAAATTAAAATCAATATCATTTACCTAAGGTAGATTTGAACTCATGATCTTGCTACCCCAAGAGAATTAGATTAATATTTTAATTATTTTTTTAATAAGAGGATGGTGCGACGAGGAAAGGAAGAATTCTGTATCATTAAGCGATAATTTTAATTTGAAATTTTGAATCATTGATCATGAACTATATGAGATAAAAGTTAGACGGATAAAATAAGATACAAAAATATTAAATTTTGGATTGGGTGATCGGTGATGGGATGAAATAAGCAGATGACTATCGTGATAATATATTTTATATCAAAGTTAATGAGAACGATAACCATAATCTCATTTTAGTGCTATTCTTTTATCAAATTTTCTTAAACATTCATGATTATGGTAGCTAATGAAGGCCAAAACAAAGTCGCAGAGGGTGTCATTGATCAACCAAAACTGCGTTCATTGGGAACTTGATTTGACGGTCAGCCGATCCACCATGTTTGACACAAACTTAAAGACGGTTTTGTTGGGATTTTTCACGAAACAATTTAAATATTTAATAAGATTATGTAAATAATATTTTAATTCATAAATAACAATCAAATAAAATAGGGAACACTGACAGGAAAAATTATGACCCAAATTTTACAATAATTTGATAATTTAATTATGGTTATTAATATTTGATTTTGAGAGACAAACTCTATTCACAAATAAAACTATTCTTAATAACAACTCCCAATCATATTATTCCAAATAAATTCGAGTGAAACTATTCTATATAATTTTTGAGATAAACCTTTATAAAAATATAAATTAATAACTATTAATTACAATCAAGATTAATCTATATAAAGTGAGAAAATAAAAAATAAATTAAATTGATCTTAATGGAGAATCCACTTTGATTAAAAACTTGAAGAAAAATAAGAACTGATCAATCTCAATCAACAAAACACGGCCTCCTTCTCACAACAAAAATAATTTTTATCATCTCCGAGCTAAAACCCAAGCATCGTCCGAAAAATTAATTTGTTTTTTCAAGATAACTTTCTAATGACAAAACTTTTGAAATTGGGCTTAAATAGCCCCAAAAATCGTCGGCACTCGGGCGCTGAAGGTCGATGCTGCTCCTCGTTGGAGGGGGGGTTGGAATAAAATGGTATCAAATAAGACATTAAGATCAGCGCTAAAGCAGGTTTGCGCATTCTCTCCTGCGAAAGGAACTGTAGAACACAACCCTAACATCATCCGATTAAAATTTCAGTGAAAGTCCACAATCTTTCATCAGTTTTGGGGCATAAAATCAAGGTTACTCAATTCTCTTAGACACTCAATTAAGTTTGTCAATGGCGTCCTTGTCATTGATCCATACATAATATAAATATATGCTATTTTATAATTACTCCATTAAAGTGTATAAGTTCTCTTCACATCTGGTCCATCTCTGGCCAGTCGGATCACATTTATTCACGGGTTGAAAATCCTGGCCGGCCACATCTACTTCATTATTCACATTCCTTGAATAATCACGCAGCATTGATCGTTTCTTCCACTTTATCTTCTTCATATCCGTACATGTCACCACAGACTTGCCCTCTTCAAAAAAAAGAAAGAAAAACAAGAAAACCTTGCATATTCCGATCAGAAGTAGAACTTGACAACACATTTTATTCAACGAACAAGTAGATTACATTACCGCTTTAATCAGTTTCTGGTTTGAAACACTATTTTCATGGACTGTACCAGAGAAGAAGTAGACCTTGATAATATCAATTATAATAATAACCAATTATAGATATACACAACGTACTCGATATGGAAAACGGAAAGGAGATTATTTGGTTTCATATATGCTCACAATTTAACTCAATTCATTCATCTTTGCATATTTTTCGCATTATGTTCTTTTATGTTGCCATATCAGCAATCTTTCTTTCTGGTTTTCATCCTCTCGTAAGACTCACGCGAAAGTGAAACTTGGAGAGAGCCAGGTTATTGCGTTCCCCGTTGCGCTCCTTCCGCATTCAACGCCTAATCAAAATGTCAACGCCGTTATTTTTTTTATAAAGAAAGAAATGTCGACGTTGTTTCGTAAGCTTTTCACTATTTCATGTAAAAATATAACCCTAATTTTCGAGGAGTCGAGGGATCATAAATAATACAATTTTTGATGGCCAATGCCTATTTTTCCCTGCAAATAAACAAGCTTAAAACAGGCAATACACATGTAATCACATGCAGAGTTATCCATTAATTTATATGTGTTATAGTGAAATCCTATTTATCATATTTTTTCTGTTTTTTTTTGTTCCACGTATATAAATAAATATATAAATTTCTGACACATCAGCAAATCGGTCTTGTCTTGTAAATGGGGGAGTTGGCAGCCTTTTCTCTGCTTTTTCTGGTCGCCCCCAATTCCATTCCCTCTTGTTCGCCTAACACCGCCACCGCCACCGCCGCCCGCCGGTGCCGCCGTCACCGGCCGCGAACAGTCCTGTCTTCTCTCCAAGACGTCAAGGGCGGCTGCTGGCCGGGGATTGGGGGGTGGCGGCAACAGGGCTGGGCGAGTGAGAGATGTGGGATGCTGCGGGCCGCTTTTATGAGATTCTTCTCCTCTGCTGGCGGCCCTTCGCCGGCGGTGACTGTGGCGGTGGCCTCGAGGGCCGTGATGGGCTCCTCCGCTTCCGCGACGTCGGCCGCTACGCCTTCGGCGACTTCTCCATGGCCGTCGTCCAGGCCAATCAGGTCCTCGAGGACCAGAGCCAGATCGAGTCCGGCCAATTCGGCGCCTTCGTCGGCGTCTACGACGGCCACGGCGGCCCCGACGCCGCCCGATATGTCTGTGATCACCTCTTCCGGAATTTCCAAGGTTCGAGCTCTGCGTCTTCGTCTCCTCATTTAATCAAAGCTTGCTTTTTTTTGTTTTTTTCGCTTCTGCGTTCTTTCGCCGACTTTTTGTTCGATGTCTTCGAATAGCGGATTAGGATAGTTAATTTGATGCGTCAAAGAGGCTAACTTTAATAAATGTTGATCGTGATGACTTGAACAGTGAAAAATGGTTCCTCGCTTTATGAATTAATGGTGGATGGTTTGTGAGATTCCCCCGTTCCCCCTGCCCCCTCCCCCTTTCTTACCACTTTATTATTCTTTTGGCAGTCACGGGTTGTATTTGTTGCAGAGATCGCATCCGAAGGGCAGGGAGTGACATCAGAGGCTATCAATGGTGCCTTCCAACGGACTGAGGAAGGATTCGCGACCCTTGTCTCTGAATTGTGGCCGACGCAGCCCCAAATTGCTACTGTTGGATCTTGTTGTCTGGTTGGGGTGATCTCCCAGAGGACTCTGTATGTTGCCAACTTGGGGGACGCCCGTGCTGTGTTGGGGAAGAAAATTGGCAGTACGGGTGGGATGGCGGCCATACAGTTATCCACAGAGCACAATGCTAATTTGGAAGATGTGAGACATGAACTGAAGCAGATGCACCCCAATGACCCACAAATTGTAGTCCTTAAGCATGGAGTTTGGAGAGTGAAGGGCATCATTCAGGTCCATGGATAACCTTTTCTTAAGATTCTGGCTCTGTACAGATGCATATTAACCAAGCAAATATGTGATTTATCTGTGCCTTTGCTTTATTATGTTATATGGGTCAAAATACTTATTTGCTGGTGCTAGTTTAAAATCATAATCTAGTGTTTTCATATTTGCTCGATGTGAAAAGTAAAAATTTATCTTTTGCTTTCTATTTGTGGGGCATTGCACTTCCAACCATTTTGAAAATGTTAGATGATAGCTATGCTGATTTGTGTTCTAATTTTAATATGTGCAGGTGTCTAGATCTATTGGTGATGTTTATTTGAAAAACGCTGAGTACAATAGGGAACCGATTAATGCGAAATTTAGGCTTCATGAACCAATGCACATGCCGATATTGTCTGCAGTTCCGACAATTGCTTCCCTTACCCTGCAACCAAATGATGCCTTCCTTATATTTGCTTCTGACGGCCTTTGGGAACATCTTACAAATGAGCAAGCAGTGGACATAGTTCATAACCATCCACATGCAGTAAGACATAATATCTTCTTCATTCTCTTCTACCTGATATCCAAAAGGTTTTGGGTACATGAATCCTAAATTAGGATTCATGTGATTGCAGATGACAAATTTTTTATAGGCGGATGCTCTTACTTATGCCACCCTCCTCATTTTTCCGGGCTTAGGACCGGCAATGCACAAGCATTGGCGGAGTTAGTAAGACGCATCTATTCCCGCTTATATTGATTGTAACCATTACTAGTCATTTTGCTAGTTATTGGAACACATGAGAATGTTTTTTTCCTTTGAATTAATTTACTTTGCTGGTGAATGACAACATGTCCATAATTCAGACTGGCATGTTTCAACAGAGTAAGCAAATCAATGGTGGATATTGGGTGGTCACTTTTTTTTTTGTGGTGGTAGCAGGAGAAGTGTGATATTACCAGAGTGCTCGTTTATAAAATAAATCATAAATAGAGAAGTATTCAATTATACTTTTCTTGTGTGTAGGCTCCTTGTAATCTCCTAATATTTAAGATCTAGAAAATATCCTATGTGGGTTGATGAAAGTCAGCTAGAATTATATTTAATGCAAATAGTCTGTTCACCTTAAAAATGATAACATTTTCTTAGAATTGTTGTAGCTAGCATGTTATTTCATCTGCGCATACTGGTCTATGAATTTTGGGAGACAGCATGATTACAATTTGTTTACGATATGTGCAAGTGACTGACAGTTTTCTATGAGCGATTCTCCTTTGTTGAGGTTCTTTTTCCTAGACTTTGTTTTTGTCGAGTTATCTTCAAGACTGTCTGTTAAAGCACTAGTCACTGACATAAAAAATATTTGAAGCCGGCTTCTGTCCTCCCTGAGAGAGCTTACATGTGCATCTTTTGTAGCTTGACCCCAAATCTAAGAAAGAGTAGTGAGTTTGGTTTGGAGGGAAGCAAATTGAGCACTCTGATGAATTTATAGGCATTGAATTTAACACTTGTCAATGAGTTCATCTTTAAGTTGCATTTATATGATTTTTGGGTTGTCGTTTGATGTTCTTCTTTGTCTCTTTTTAATGTTTTTAAATGAGAGGGGTCATTTTCGAATAAGTGATATCATGGTATTCTAACACTCGCTATCTTGCAGGGAAGTGCCAAAAGGCTGGTCAAAGCTGCCCTTCAAGAGGCAGCGAGGAAAAGAGGAAATGCGATATACCGACCTAAAACGCATTGGTAAAAAGGTTCGGCGTCATTTTCATGATGATATAACTGTCATTGTTTTATTTCTAAACCATGACCTTATTTCTAGAGCAATGAACCAAAGTTCCCCCTTATCAGTTCGAAGTGCCTTGGAACATTAATAACATGTGAACTGTTTATCTTTTTTTTTTGAACACTGGTTTTTTTGGTATTTAAATCTGGAAGAAGGAAGATCATGACTGACTTTGGTTATTAGGGGGAATCAACTTAGAAGACCTTCCTTCTAAGATTTACCATTTGTTTCTCTGTTCATCGATCCCAGTATATTCATACAGACAGGCATTGAGTCATGCTTTTGCAACATTTCTGGCGTTGGTGTTGCTGATGTGGTATTCTTATATTTACTATTTTACTAATTGGCAAATGAATTTTAAATAGTGGAAATATTTGGGGCAGACCTTTTTTTAAATATGCAGAAGCTAAAAGTGGTTTAGGTTGGCGGTATCAACTGCAAATCCTTGTAACTTGTGTGTCTTTGAATTTTTTGTGACCACAAGCTTACAATCGAACGGCCAGAGAAATGGTCGTTTAACTTAAAGAAGTATGGTCCGAAAGGTGTGGCGGGAAGTTTGCAATGGCTTTTTGTACTTTCAACCATTTTGCTTAAGAAAAACACTACGCCTAGTTCTCTATGAACGATTTTCACCCACGCCCACTTTATATCTACTTAAGTCAGATATTTTGGGTCATAGTTAATACCGATTAGGAAATCATGGCTTCCTATTAGGAATATTCTTTGTACACAATCGACAACCTGATTTGAACTTGTCATTGGAGAAGGCCAAGAGCGGCCGACCCGTGGCTCCAGCGGCCAGATTTCCAATCCCCGTAGCCGGCAATTACCATTTTTTAATTAAAATTGTTTTTTGCATAATTCTTTATAAAAATTGGTTTTGCTCCAGTCTTTTTTATTTAAAATATAAAAAATAACCATGTCTATCTTGGAATATATATCACACATTAAAATGAATCGTGAATAAAAATCAATATATATATATATATATATGTATATATAAATAAAAGACAAGCATTTTTACTGATGGGTCATTTTGGGATAAGAATAGGCCTGACCAGAATTTGGGTAGAGCCGAAAACAAACGACCGAATCGACCTGAAAAACAAATTCGGGTCTGTTCCGTCAAATTTTGGTTCGGTTTTCAAAATAAGAAATCAAGTGAAGCTGATATGTAGATAAAGTTCGGCAAATTCAGCAAATTGGTTCAATCGATTTGTAACATTCTGAACCGATGCGCAAACATTTTGACTGGCTAGTCATTTTGGGTTAAAAGGCTAATGTCCCACACACTCAAAATTTTATATGAAAGTTGATCAAATTTTCAAACCAAATTGAATGGTTTTCATATTTTCATATCAGCCATATTTATATTGTCAGACATTTTTTTTATTTAAACAATTAAAATCCAAATGCCCTTAATATGTTTGATCTTGATGTGTAAATTATACCGTTGTCTAATATTTTAATACATTAAAGTTGACCGGAAGAGTCCAAAAAAAGTGCAATAGGACACGTCAATTTTTTTCTTGCTTTCTTTTTCTGATTTGGTTTTTTTTTATTTAACTAACCCATAATGGATAGAGATACGGTGTTATATGAAATAGTGTAATTTTTTTTGAAGCCAAATAGTGCTTGCAATATTTATATCAAAAGAAAAACTTTTATGTGTATATTCACATCCTCTAATATAGATTTTTGTGTTTAAAAAATTCTATATGTAAGTTTTCTATTTAAAAAATATTTCTTTAAAACCAAAATAATTAATCTATTATTAATATGAACCTTATTTGGAGTTTTTTCTTAAATGTATTTTTCTACATACAGGGTAAAAAATAGTAGTCTTTATGTTTCCTGTTTGCTAGTTATTTGAGAGCATTCAAATATTATCCTTTAGTGAATAGAGCAAAATTGTCATGCTATCGCTTTATTGGTGGGTGATATGATAATATAAAAATTATGAGCTATAATAGAAATTGATATTAAAATCTGGTGTTAAATTTGTGCCTCTGGACTGATGTTTTGTGTGTCGTCGGCTCACCGATTAAATAACATCTGAAACTGTCTTTCTGTGTATAACACCCTAATTCTAGTTCATTTAAGAATTAGATCATAATTATTACAATTGACTCGAGTCATGTTTAAATCGATTAATCTACGAGATTTGAACGATAAACAGGTGAAAACAACTTTCTTGGTGTCTTAAAAATAGAAGACATTATTAAATATACATGAAAACATATCAAACATCTATAAAAACACGAAAGAAAACAATGGGACGCTTAACACAAGTGTGTGTAGCATCTATTTATCCTTCCACTAAAGCCAACCCAACATAGAAATACAAGACTTACTTATATAATAAGAAAAACGTTAGTAACAAATATCACTGGACCAGAAAATAACGGGTACAAATTAGTAAGTAGAATTAAATATTGAAAATCATATATAATCTCCATGTGAATACTTAAAGTGCATATACTGAGGAGCCATCAAGCTGCAAATTCGATAACATCCCGAATTAAACCAGTGTCATGTCACTCTCTACAAATGCCTCTCTTGGCAATAACTAATCACACTCTTGAGAAAAAATACATAACTTAAGCTCTCTCCAAAACTCCATATACTATTTGGCCAAAAGCACAATGACCGATTACTTTTAGGCCTTCAGTACCCTTTGATTCCACAAGTCTAGATATGAGTTGTATATAACAATACTTAGTTACTCCATGCTTCTACAGGTGTGAGGAAGCTCAAAATATAGAGATGTCATAATCCCTCGGGAATGAAACAATCCTTTTCACTAATTTAGAGCCATGTTGCGACTTGTGTATGCGTCGGCATATAGCAAAGTCAAATTCACAAACTCCTCCCTCATTGAAAACGGGATAAAAACTACATATAGGGTTGAGAGGAAATCATATAAGTAGACCCGAAAGGCAACATGAGATGAAGCTAAGTTCGAAAACAACATGAGAAATCTCATCCTCAAGGGTTATTAATCATGAAAAGAAAATATTTCTAAATGACTCATGTTAAGTGAGATCCAATAAAATAGCTACTCAACACGTCCTACAATCTAAAAATCAAATCTACAATACCCTAGAGCGGTAAATCTGAGAAGAGTTCTAACAAACTTATGATCCAAACTCCAAGCATATCGGCACTTTTACAGCGAGCTCGAACTTTAGAATTTACATCGAAACCCACTGCTAAGTAAAAGATTAACTCTATATGATGCTTGATCGTGAGTGTGTGCTCACATCAATAATAACATCACAACAAGAGACAATGCTAAATAGATCTACAACTAAACATTTTGCACGCAAAATGAAACATGTATAAATAATAAACAGACAAATAAATAAATAAATAAATAAGTCAAATAAATAAAATAATTATAATAAAAATAATAGTGAACAAGCAACATCAAGAAAATAATAAATAATAAATAACATTTTAAATGCCCATGAAAATAAATAAATAATGAAATAATGAATAATAAGTAAATAGATAAAGTAAAAAATATATGGATGAATACTAAATATGTCAAATAAATAAAACACTATTCATGAAGAACGATAATCATTTAATGAAAACTAAATAAATATGTGATTAATCGTGAGTAAATATTAACACATACACGAGTAAGTAAATCAATAAACAAATAAGTAAATAATTAATTAGTTAAATAAATAACTAAATAAATAATTAGTGAAAATTAATCTTGAATAATATAAATATAAATATCAAATATATGAATATACGACTAAACACGTATAAATCATAACATGATCAAGCAAATAAATAATAATTAGTCAATTAATTAAATTAAATTAAATAAACATAAACAAAAATAGTGTCAACAAATAAATACATCATCACTAATAATAAATAATTATATAAGCATTCATCATAATTAATAAATATATAAATAACTAGAAATAAACAATAATAAATAGATAGTTAAATAAATAATAATAATAAATAGATAAAGAAAAATATTCATAATATCAAAACATGCTAAATAATGTGAATATGCATCTAAACTAACGTACAGAATTTCAAATTATAAAAAACAGACGAAAATGGGATGAAATTCGGTTGTCGAGCCAACTTGATGAATTGGACCAAGTCGACTCTGTTGAGTCAACTGGCTGGGTTGGGCTCGGTGGATGCGAAAATCGACATGGGCAAACAGACGAGTTGGCAAGCAGGTGAACAGGACTTGAGCTGGCGGATGCAAATGCAAGCAAGTGAAAGGGGACATAGACAAACGGGCTTGATAGGGCCGATGGTGCCCATTGCTGGAATCGCCAACGGCAGAGAGGTTGGGGTTGCCACTCGTCGGGTTCAACGACCCATGTGACGGGGAACATGGTGGTGGTGGGTGCCAGGATTAACCAAATAAAATCCTCATCTCAACAAGTAAGGATGAACATTACCAAACAAAATAGAGATCAGACAAGACAATTTTACGTAGAAAACCCCAAATTTGAGGAAAAATTACAGGGCAAATGATCGATTAAATTCACTATATCACAACTTTGATATAGAAAAGATCCATATGAGAATAAACTCCCCAATACCAATTTATTGTACTTATACAAAATTAGTATTGGCCAAGAAAGAAAATAAAAAATTACAGATTACAAATAAGAACTTGGTGAAATTACTATTGACGATTGTACGTCAATCTCAATAAAGCATTCACCTTTCTTTAATTCACACAATTTTTTTCTCTTTGCAGTAGCAATTTTTCTCTAAAACTCAAAAACCAAAGGGCCAAAGAAGAAAAACGTCGTACGTTACTTTTATTCCTTTCAACTGACCAAATCTACAAAATCTTGGATTTTGCCCAAAATAGGGTTTCTATTTCATGTATTTACGGAGGAGGGATAACCCAACAAACCTCCCTTTCCTGACTCCACGGAATACCTTTAGCCAGTATGGGAAGCTCCATCCATGCTTGCTCCATTCCTGCAGTAAACATATTTTTCCTTTGACACAACTTTAGTCATCATGTTTGAAACATTCTTTTCAGTGTGAATTTTTGTTAGCTCAAGAGATTTACTTTCCAACACATCTCTTATCCAGTGATATTTCACATCAATGTACTTGCTCCTTGAATGAAAACTTGAATTCTTACTCAGGTAAATTGCACTCTGGTTATTATAGTGTACAATGTATCTCTCCTGTTTAATGCCAATTTCATTCAAAAATCTCTTCGTCCATAACATCTCCTTGCAAACTTCTGTAGTAGAAATAAATTCTGCTTCAGTTGTAGATAATGCAACACACTTTTGCAACCTAGACTACCAAGACACAGCCCCATTAGTAAAATTAACAACAAACATAGATGTTGACTTTCTTGTCTCCAAGTCACCTACTATATATGCATCGGTGTAGCCAACCAATAAAGAGTTTATCACTTTCAAAACACAAATACATTTTGGACATACCTCTCAAGTACCTCATTATCCTTTTAACTACTTATCAATGTTCCTTGCTCAGATTTGTTAAATGTCTGCTAACCATTCCAACTGCATATGTTATATCAGGCCTTGTACAAACCATAGCATACAACAAAATAGCAACCACAGAAGCATAAGGAACCTTTGCCATTTCCTTCATCTTTGTTTCACTTAAGTCACTTTTCTTCAACTTGAAGTGACCCCCAAGTGGAACTCCAACCGGCCTTTCATCTTTCATATTGAAATTTTTAAGCACTTTTTCTATGTATTTTTCCTGTGACACCCAAAGCTTTTAGCTCCCTTGTCACGCTGAATGAACATCCCCAAGATTTGCTTTGCAGGTCCCAAATCCTTCATTGAAAAGGATTTGTTCAAGTTCTTCTTTAAACTTGCAATCTTGGCTCCATCATGTCCAACAATCAATATGTCATCCACATAAAGCAACAAAATAATAAAGTCGCCATCATCAAACCTCTTGATGAACACACGGTGATCAGAAACAAACTTCTTCTACCCATTTTTTTCCATAAAAGAATCAAACTTTTTGTACCACTATCTAGGAGCTTGCTTCAAACCATACAAACTCTTTTTCAGTCTGCACACCATCTGTTCCTTTCTTTGACTTTAAAACCGCTCCATGTATATGGTCTCTTCAAGATCACCATGAAGAAAGGCTGTCTTCATATCTAATTGTTCAACTTCTAAATCTAAACTTGTAGCCAAAGCCAAAACAATTCTAATAGAATACATTTTAACAACAGGAGAAAAATTTCATCAAAATCAATAACTTTATTTTGTCTGAAGCCCTTCACCACCAACCTTGCCTTGTACTCTTGTAGACCCATTTGTTCCTCAATACTATCTTCCCTTTAGGAAGATCCACCAACTCATAAGTGTGATTATCATGCAAAAATTTCATCTCA